>JAIPRL010007874.1:0-21999 GCA_025469235.1 Pemphigus obesinymphae | reverse complement strand
ATTTCTTTATTGTTTAGTATCAGACCCCCCCCCCGTATAAAATATACATAAATGGGAATAATTTTTTATGAAGATGAACACTATTGAAAATATTTAGTGCACTAACCAGCACTAACGATTGGCATTATTTTTGACCCAAAATTCAAAATGGGGGTTGCTGAAGAAAATATAAATTATTTTTTTTTTTAGATGAAATATTTAGTGCACTAACGATTGGCACTATTTTCGACCCTAAATTCAAAATTGCGGGTGCTGGCATGTTTCCAGCACCGCCCGTACAAAGTACGAATAACTTTTTTTTGAGACGAGCACTAACAAAAAATTTTTCTGCACTAACGCTCGCCCCGTGTTTAGACCCAAAATTTGAAATGGAGAGTGCTAGTATGTCTCCAGCATCCCCCAGTACGAAACATGAATAACTTTTTTTTGGGGATGAGCACTAACGAAAATTTTTTCTGCACTAACGATTGCCCTGGATTAGAACCCAAAATTCGAAATGGGAGTGTTGGCGATATGGACATGGTGAGTAGTATATTTTAAGCGGTTCTGGCACAGGCCTTCCTGTGTAATGGAGGATTATGCATATAGTTAATCCTCCATTATACACATAGATACGCCACAGCATCCACCATATAACCTAACACATATCGTGCACTCTATACCCTCATTAACTTAATATAACCTATACCCCCCCTTCAACATAGCTACCCTCTTACCCCCTCACCGTTTTAAACATGCTTTTTTTATTATTATTTTCACAGTCGTAACCTATAATCATCCTTAGAACCCCCCCCCCCCCAGGATTCTCTATTGAATTTTTTATTATTATCAGAACATTATCTAACAACATGAGATATATGCATGCGGATTATTATTATACATTAAGTGCCTTCCCCCCTTTAACTTACCATTCCTTTATGTTTTATTAATTTTTTTTTTGTATTGTAACACACTTAGGTACCTACTGTATATCTATTAATGTTTTTTTTTTTTCGTTATCATCACAACATAACAAATTGTAATAAATTATCGAATTATATGAAACCTACTATAGATAGGTACACTGCACGCACTACCTTCGTAAACATTATCCTCGCCCCGCTAACATCGTACTTAACGTATAATATATAGTACTTATATAAATTAACTTCGTACCTATATAACTATATTTTCATTATTATTTTTATCTTATTATTTTAATATTAATAAAGTTTATTCGGTTAAAATATTTTATTAAAGTACGAAATGTCCTTCGAGTATGCGTAATCTTGCATTTCAAATTATATATTATTTGATGTTTCAGTATTTACATTCAAGAATAGGTATCTGCATCAATAAACGCGTAAAAATACATGTTTTATCCTAATTTCTTACAATTAACGGATATATAAACATAAAATATCCACAAATTATGTTGTAGGTATATGCTATACTATACTATATAATGTATTACATTCAGACTTCTTTCTAATCTTTTAACATTAAATTGTTTATATTATAATATTAATCAAACATTTTTTTTTCAAATAGATAAAATCAATTACTTGTATGTAAATGTATACACCCATAAACGACATATACTCCCGCGTTTATATATACTAATATTTCACATGTTAATTTTTAAATTTAACATGCTCCTACAAATATACTTGGTAATATTTATTGTTTAACATTCTATATAGGTATGCACGAAATTTTTTCAAATTATATTGTACACGCTATACTATTAGTTATACCTGTTATATTCACGATTCTTTATATTTTCTAAACATTTTATTTTAAACACGATAAAAATATGTATAACGTATTATCTATATAACTCGGATGTCGTTTATATACAACAAAACATATAGGTACACACACGCACACGTATACACACTTATGTCTTACCTACCTATATTAATTTGTGTTATTTAATAAATCATTTTAAAAAAGCTTGCAATTTTTTTATTCATAATGTTTAGTTTAAATCAGTTAATTTATATATTTATATCTATATCTTTTTCTCCGTTTTAAATTTGTGTTTTGTATGAAATTACCAGTACAATTATAGTTGCTACCTCTAGTAGGTATAGTATATTAGAAGTATCAAGGCACCATAGTTCACTTAATAAGGACTAGGTACCTACTCTTAAATATATAATATAGAATCTCTTAAATAATGAATGTAACGTCCTCTTAATACCTACTTATCATTTCTTATTAAATGCAATATGCATATATGTACCTACTTAGGTAATACTAAATAATATTAAATAACACAAGTTCAGATGAATAATATACATACATTTTTTTTTAATTACCTAAATAAAAATATTTTATATTGTAAAATAATAATAATAATAATTATTATAAAATATTATAAATTATAATATAATGTAGGTACTTACCTATTATACATATATATATATATATATATATTGTGATTCTAGGTCAAAATATCCAAATATTGTGTATTTTTTAAAATTAATTTAATTTAAATTTAAAAAATTTAATATTTACTTAGGTAGGATCATCTGAGGTCTGGGTTCAGGGGTACCTATATTACCATACCATAATTAAATTAAATTAATAATATTAAGAAAGTATGTAAACAACTTTCATAAGTTCAAACTTTAAGATAAAGATCACAATAAATTCATAAACGTTTGCAATACTAATGATAACTGTTTATCATACCAATCTTATTGACTTCTTTTCCCTACAATTTTTGTTATTTGATTAAAAATTGAAAGTACAAAATATATTGATTAGTTTGTATACAAGTTCATAGATTACGAAACATATTCAGTATCGTTAAATATATATATTATTAATTTTTATTGCATTTATTTATGCATGATTAAAATGAGCCTTTAATAATATAATAATATATAAGTATAATAAGAAAAAAAACAAAATATTACATTAATGTACAGGGAAACATGAAACAGAGAACATTTTCATAACAATAAATACTTAAAGTATACATTAGTATTTGGATATTTTGTCCTTGGATATTTTGGTTTGGATATTTTGACCGCACACCATATTATATTGTACACTACGTATACATATAAAATATAAACATAAATATATATAGATGCAACTGGAGTCTACGAGTCTTTCTTTAACAGTTCGAAAACGAATGACGAATGATGAACAACGTTTATCGGTACCTATAGGTACATTTTAATAAAAATATCTAAAGCTTTCGATTGGTCACAATTTTGAATACCTATATAAGAAACGAATTGGCACGTGTCCGTTTTCATAGGTAGGTATATTTCTACGTACCTATTATTCTTTCCATTAAATTTGTACCCAATTATTTTGTTTTTGAATATATAAAAGAAGCAATGAATTATTATGACACGTTCCTGTTACTCTGCAGTTTCTATATAGGTACCTACCCGTACTTGTTTAAAATACCACGTAATACCTATCACTATAAAGATAACGTTCAACATTTTCTTTACATAATATTATCTTCTCTCCAGCGATATTGGGTACTGAGAATTAATCGAAAGATGAAAAATCAGGCACGTGAAAACGATTAACGATTAATCTGTTTATTAAAAATGTATAGGCAGGTGTAATTCAACAAAATATGAACTGATTATCGAGCGTGGCAAATCGGCAAGTGTACGAAATGAATGGTTTTTACAACATTCTATGATATTAAACTGATATAGGTAGCCGATATAGGTAGTAGGTACAGTGATATACAATTTTTGTAGACAAACTATTAAAATTTTTAAATTACTACTTTATATACCTAGTTGTATTTACTATAAAAAAGGTTGGTTCAACCATAATAATTCAACTAATTAATTTTAGTTGTCCCAACTAATCGTAAAGGTCAACTCAACTATATATTATATAGTAGCTCCAACCATAAAAAATCCAACACCTTTTACTATAACTAAATTGTTTTTTTCCGTGCATATATACAGTACTATACACACACACATAAATGCATTAATACATACATACATACATACATTATGTATTTACTATTATTTGTAAAATACCTATCCATTTATCGCCGAAAACTAATGGTATAAAAAATATAAAAAAAATGAAATAATTAAAAACTTTTCCAAACATCGATAAATTATTGAAAGATATAGGTAGGTACTATTGAGCAGTCTAATTCGAATCAATGGAAAGAGTTTCGAAGAAAACCGCTTACTAAAAAGAAATGTGAGCATTTAGAAATTAAAATCCATATAGTTTTAAATAGCAGTAGATAGCAGTAGTGAGAAAAGTAAATACCTATAAGTGATAGTAATGAAGATTTAAAAATTCTTTCTTTAAAATATCCTTTAGAGCCCACAATTAACAAATTTAATTTACGTTAATTTTACATACATTTCTAGAATCTAAAATATCCAATAAAACAACCATTTAAATACGGATCCGGACATCTCGCTACCACCGTTTCGCCGCCGGACACTTCGCCGCCACAACCAATATTAATTTTTAACATTTTAAAAATGTAAAAAAAAAAATATTATCGAACTTTATTATTATGTCGCCATCGACCTATTCGCCTCCACCCCATCATTTCGTTGCATTTTTTCAACCTTTTAGCCATTAACACCCAATACTATACGCCTATACCTACCTGACGCCATCCGGGGCTGACGCTGAACATTTTCTCGATAGAGGCTAGAGTTGATATCTTATTACTATTTACTTATTACATATATAATATGAAATAATATGATATACCTATTATATTATAGATATTACCTACAATAATACAACCAATATTAAATTATGAAATTAAAAAATACATCTAGGCCGTGTTTTTTTTATATTTATCTGCTAAAAATCTCTGAAGAATAGGTATAGAATATCTAAATATACATTTCAGACTTATAAAAGCTTGAAAATAAATTTTTTTGGTTTATCCAAATCATTCATAATAAGTAGGTACTGTTACGTAATTTAGTCAACAAAATTATCTGTGTTCTATAGTTCAGTGGCGCCGAACTTCTAAAAATGTACTCAGGCCAAATGAAAATACAACGGCCTCAAGCCACCCCAGCGGCCACAAGCCTACTCCGTCCGCCTGCGAACCCCACCCCCCTCACCCTCCGGAATTACATTTCTGTAGATATTAGCAGTCGACTGAGATAGAGAAGTCTCTGAACTATGAACTAGGTACCTAAATAAATAAATATTAATATATATCTCTTATTTTCATCAAGTAACCAATTACCTATAGTTTATTATGTTGATTAAAATATTGCAAAGACGTCCAGCTTCTGATCGCCGGCCCCTTTAAAAATGTGGTCAGGCCGTGGCCTGACCTAAACATAGGACTCGGCGCAACTGCTATAGTTTATAGTTGTGCTTTTTTCTGTAACACAAATATAACTGATATTATACAATTTGTAAATATCCCCCCAAAAAATAGTTAGAACACAGATATATACTATATTGTGTAAGAATATAGTTGCTTAATTAATTCCTTATTAAGTTCTGCAAGAAAATATTTTTCTCGGAAAATAGTTGTTTCAGTAAAATGTGTGATTTTTAAATAATAAATATTCAATAATCAATATTTTGAAAATAAACGCTGTTGGAAATTACATATTATATAATACCTATATAGAATACTACTATATATATACGGAAATATCGTGATAATACAACAATAAAAAGTAATACAAGTACCTACAGGACTATTTCTAGATTAAATTTTTTACAGTAACAGAATACGTAGGTATTTCGCCCCTGAGATATCGATTCGGATATAAACCGATAACCACGTCCGTATTGATAACTGACAATGTAAACACTCTCATCCGTATTCTTATCAGTGGGATACTATCCGTGAGCCACAAACGTGGTTACTCTGAAAGGTGTAAACCGGGCTTGAGGTTGGCGCATATGGTGTGTCCAGCACTTTTATGTACCCACATCGTACCCACAGAATAAATAGTTGCCGCGGTTAGGAAATGATATACAGTCAATATAATTACTTTTATGTTCAATGATATAAAACTGATTGTTTTTATTGTTGTTTATATTGTTAAAACCGATAATGTTTTCAAAAGACCAAACTTGAAGTCATAGATTACTGAATGAATAATAATATTATTTGTCAGTATCTTACATATTTCCGTAGGTATTATCATACCTGTATAATATAGGTAAGTACCTACATCAATATATTTCAGATATTAAGAGGATACCCGCAATGAGTCGTAAATTTCATTACTGGGTGTCCAATTGGACACGGTAAATACCCACCCTTAGAAAATGCCCCGTTATTGCGTGAATGAACGTTTTAAATGGAAAGACGGGACGGGCATCGCGTCGAGTGCATGGCGACGAGCTCTCGGTGTCGGGACGCCGAAAATAAATTTTACAGCCTGGGCGGGCGGGGTGGGGTACGGTGTATTGTTGCGGGCCGCGCGTCGTGCCCGGTGAGTGGATGGTGCGGTATACAGACCGTTTCACGCCGGGGGGGGGGCCGTGACTTGAAGGAGGGCTGCGAGGGGTCGAAGCAATGTATAGGTTGACGCCAAAGATGTCGGCGGCCACAGCACCAGCGAGCAAAACGGCGGCGCGGTAGTTCCAGAACCCCCCCCCACACCATCACCACCGCCACCGAATCGGACTACTATTAATATATTATTATTATACAGTGCTCGAAACGGAAAATTTTACGGACCGGAACGCTATAAATATAGCTTTTTTTTTTTTTCACTCACAAACCAATTATTAACAACTATACCTACTTATCTATGTATCTATAGAGTAAGGCGGGGGCCTACTTTGATTTGATATAAAACACGCGTCAATTTAATGTACTTAATTTTAATCATAATCTGACTGAACATTTCGACCGGAAAACTAGTTAGGAGGTAGTTACATTGTGTTAAAAGGATTTTTAAAAATTCAAATTTTATCCAGGTGTAATTTACATTTTTTTTTTTTTTTTTTTTTTGAAGTATTCCAAAATACATGGGCAATACCATATATATTTTTAACAGCCATTATTCATTTTTCAATAGTTTCTTTTTTGAAAAGAGCCATGATTAACTGACACAGAAATCACATAAAATTGTAACTCAATACTAAACTATATTTTGTAAAATCAATCTAACATTATTTTCGATAAATTATCATTTATATCGATTTAATATAAAATAAATTCTGACAATTTGATTTGCTGAATTCACTGAAGTACATGTTCAGAGGTCATAGAAATCTTTACAGTTTATTGTAGAAGATATTTAGATTTTTAGTACTAAGTATACATACACGTATATAAAAACCTAAAAAATATTATTTAATATTTAATATTATTTAAACACCTAAATAAGTATACATCTTCTTCTTCTCCTTCGCCTTCGCCTTCTCTCCCAACTATTTGGGGTCGGCCACCCTGGTCTTACATATCCACTTAACTCTATCTCCCGCATCTTTTTCACTTACTCCCACCTTCCTCATATCACTTGCCATTACATCCCCCCATCTCTTTTTCGGTCTTCCCCTCCTCCTCTTACCAACACATGCATTTCCCTTACTAATCTTACTGCCTCAGTCTTCCCTCCTTAATACATGCTCGAGCCATCTTAATCTATTCTCTCTCATTCTGTCTACTATCGAAGCTACCCCTATACTACCTCTAATATACTCATTCCTTATTTTATCCTCTCTAGTAACTCCACTCATCCACCTTAACATTCTCATCTCAGCTACACTCATTCTCTGTTCTATCTTTCTACCTACTGCCCAACATTCCGTCCCATACATCATTGCAGGTCTCACCACTGCCTTATAAAATTTACCTTTTAACCTAATAGGGATTCTTTTATCACATAGAATACCTGACGCTTCTCTCCACTTCGTTCATCCACACTTAATTCTGTGTTTCATATGTTCTTCGAAACCCCCATGTTTCTGTACAACGGACCCTAAATACTTGAACCTCTCCACTTCTCCCACCATATCCCAACTTAATTTTATTTCTAGCCTTTCCTTATTCCATCTGTGTTCCCTTTCACTAAAATCATACTCTATATATTCTATTTTAATCCTACTAATCCTTAGTCCTTTACTTTCCAGAGTTTTCCTCCACTCTTCTAGTCTACTATTCACTTCCTCAGGACTTTCTCCTATCAGTACTATATCATCTGCAAACAAAATGCACCATGGTACTTCCCCCTGTATATCCTTTGTTATCTCATCCATTACCAGGGAAAATAAGTAAGGACTCAAAGCTGAACCCTGATGTGCCCCTACTCTGACCCTATAATCCTCAATTTCTCCACACAGACTTCTCACTCTTGTACTCGCCCCTTCATACATATCTTCAATTATGTTCACATACACCTTTCGTAATCATTTCTTCATTAATCCCCACTTTAAGATCTCCCTAGGAACCCTATCATAAGCCTTCTCTAGATCAATAAATACCATACACAATTTCTTTCTAATTTCTCTATACTTCTCTACAATCTGTCTCACACAAAATATTGGCTCCATTGTTGACCTCCCAGGCATAAACCCAAACTCATTTCTAGTAACAGTTGTCTCACCTCTTACCCTTTAATCTATTATCTTTTTCCAAATCTTCATGCTGTGGCTCATAAGTTTTATCCCTCTATAATTTCCACAATCCTGTACATTTCCTTTACCCCTAAATATTGGTACTACACAACTCTTCCTCCAAGCTTCTGGAATTTTTCCTTCTACTAGTATATTATTAAAGAACTTTGTCAGCCATTGTATACCTAAACTTCCTAATACTTTCCATACTTCTACTGAAACACCATCCGGTCCCATCACTTTCTTATTTTTCATTTTTCACACAACACTCCACACTTCCTCTTCCCTTATTAAATCTACCATACCCAAATTTCACTCTACCCGATCAATTGCCTCTCTTGGAAATTCCTCATTTAATAATCCCTCAAAATAGTCTTTCCATCTCTTTATCACTTCCTTTTCCTTTGTTATCACCCTCCTATCCTCATCATTTATACACCAAACATTTCTAAAGTCCTTGGACTCTTTTTCTCTTTCCTTAGCCAGCCTCTACACTTCTTTTTCCCCTTTTTTAGTTCCTAACCTCTCATACAACTCATCATATTTCTTTAATTTAGCTTTACTCACTGTACTTTTTGCTGCTTTAGATAAACTTTTATATAAAATTAATACCTACTTACTTTTTATGCCTACTTTTATTAGGCATATAAAATTATCTTTTGACGAAAAATTAGATATCCTATATTCTATATCCTTATGAAATTTTTATTTATTCTCCCTTCGAAAAACCGGATGATAGTTGAAAATCCTATAAAATAATCACCAAATATAATTATTATTTATTTTCATAAGAACTATTTATAATTTTTTCAATATTTACAATATTTATAAGCCATTGATAAAATATCACAATTGCTCTGTTGTCTCATAAGTATTCATAATATTTTGGTGGCCTTCCAACTAGATACTTATCCTTACATGTTGCCAATTTTAATTTTATTTTGTTTATAACAAAAAATTATTGTTAAAATATGGTTCAATTAGTAAAAATGCATGTCACACATCATTAGTTAGAATAATAGCATTTGTTTTACAACTATTTTGTAATTATTTACAATAATACCTTATTAAGGAGTTGGCCTGCAAATTATTTGGAGCCATTGAGTATAGAGATAGGCAAATATTTCAATTAAGCTTATGTCGTTGAAAATATTTTATAACTAAGTTTCATTTTCGAAATAGTCAACTTTACCATGAAGAATACATACAAATCTATATCTTTTTGGTAAATGTATTATTTTCTGTATATTTTTTTCCGAAAAAATCATTTCCAAATACTCGTGTGTACATGGTCGTTTAACTACATTTCGATACGAGTAATATTACTCGAACGCTTTAATGCGTACGTAAATCAAAAGTAAATATTAGATTTTCAACTATAGGCTATATTTATCAATAGGCGTTTATCACGGATAGATAAAGTTCATTAGATTGGATCGCGTAAATATGTAATTTTCGCTATTTATACTTTGGATACACCGGTTCGCCGTCATATATAGTGTTTAATGAATCGTAATTAACAAGTTAGTGCGTACGCATTAAACTGTATAGACTAAATGGGATGCTGAAAACGATTTGGTTTTTACGCGTCTATATCATATTGTTATATCTACCGACACGTACATTATTATATGGTAGAATATAGCTCGTAAAACACTATAGTAAAACGTATAAAACGCACATTAAATAACGTCAAATGCGACGGACTTTAGACGAAACACCGGATTTTAATATATATATATATAAACAGTATCAGCAACAAAACATTTACAACAGTTAGTACTGGCTTATGCGTAAAATATAAAAATGAAAAAAAAAATTATTAACCGGTTTAAAAATCAAAATTGTACGTTTTCAGTGCCGTTTCATCGGTCGGTATTTTCTACTTGAGAGTTTCTCATTCTAAACTTTTTCATCGGCGTACGATAAAAGTTCATAAATAAAAATATAACGTGTAAGCTATAATATTCGAACACGTGATATTATAATAGTACATACGCAGCCGAAATCGGTTCAAAGAGACCTCGACGATTTTTTTACACTTCAAAGCTTTAATTATTATCCCGAGAGTTTTGTATCAAAGAATTACTATTTACTACGGTGAAACTTTTCTGTGGCGGAAAGACCGCCGGAAGTCGCTCGCTATTATACACCATGTCTCAGAAATACGAGCCTCTACTCACTTTGAACTTGATTCCCTTAAAATATAAATGAAACATTATTTTCTAAGATATACTTCGTTGAATAGTTTACCATAAAAGGATTCGTGTAAGATACACCCATCACGTAAGCAAATAAATGGTTTTTTTTTTCTGTTGTTTTTAGTATCAAAGGTACAAAATTGATTTATTATTTCAACGGTATAATTATTAATGGTGTTGAATGGTCACATTTATAGTTAAGAAAATGACGGGGGTCGTATTTTATTGATTTTTTTGGCAGTAAAATCAATTTTGCATCGGAAAATTTACTACATTATACATATAAAAATATCTATTCTAATCTCTACTTAGGTCAATTCAATTGATATTCTTATTGTTATCATATTGTAAAATTTGCATAGATTTTCAATGTATATTGCATTATTATAAACGAGCTGTTATTGTATATAAATGGTTTATTTTAAGTATACCTATTGTTTATTGATTAATCAAAATATATTTAATAGTCCGTGTAATGTGTGCACCTCCCCAAATTTTTTTTTAAATATGATTTAATTTTAAACAATTCTACCAAATAAATATCATAATTACAGTTTTCAAGGTCAGATGTATAATTGTGATAATATTGCTGGTACAAATGATCATTTTGTTTGGATTTAATAGTCAATCTGTCTAACCGGGATTTCCTTATCTATGGTTTTAGGTCCAGACCGTTTAATTTCCTTTTTAATATAATATTCTAATATTATTTCTATTATTATAGGACATTTTCATAACATATTATATAAACATATTATTATTATAGGTAGGTAACCAAATCTATGAAAATTAATGATTTTTCAAACTCGATTTATTTAAAAAATAAAATAATTATTAATTTAAACTCTGTAGGTAAAAGCTATACTCAATTTAATTCATTTATAAAACTTTAGAGTTAACTTTAATTTTAAAACAAATTTTTTACCGGAAAATAAATCAATTTAAAAATAATTATGTTATACCTTCCAGTTGTTATTTTAAAGATTAACCAGATCCAAATAATTATACAAATAATTTAACTTCTCGCTATTTGATGGGTGATTTTTTTTATCGTTAACCAAAATATATTTTGGTAGTATAAATAAATTTTGTGAATTTTTTCCAGAATGTAATTTGTGCATTAAATTCTTCTTTTATGCTTAGAAAAATGTATTATTATTTTAAATAAATTGAATTAATGTACAAATATTGGATTTTTGGTGGTTAAAACTATATGAAATATCTATTTTAAAGTGAAAATCTATGATTTAAATTATAAATTCTTGACGAATATTTATATCATATTTTTATGATAATTTTCATGTGTTTAATGTTTAAATTCAACAAATAAATACCAATGAACCATCGGTGGAGAAGAGAAGTACTGGAAAATCACGTAATATATGTTAAAAATGACGCTCTACAATTATAGTTCTCCACTCCATGACGCCTTAAATTGAAAAACCTATAACACGGGAATAATTTATCGTATTTGAAAAAACAAAACATGAATGTTCTCATAAAAATATATATTTAAAATCATAGGTTGCCGTTGGAAAATCGCAAGTTAAGTTGTTTTAGTTTTAACGAACAAGGGAAGGATAAATATTTTTAATTAACTTTTACAAAAAATGTCACAAAAAGGCATTTATACTTCTCAAAATATGGCCTGGCTTGTGATAAAAAAAATATATAAAAACCCTATATAGTTTCTGAGTGTAAATTTTATATATTTCAAATTGTGAAATTTACTATTTAGTATTTTCTACAATTCTTTATTTCCGACTAAGAACTAATACCCTAGTAATAACCAAGAATTCCTAAATACTGGCGAGTTGAAATATTGGATAGTAAATAGGAACTTACCGTTTTATTCCCGGGATACTTTTAGAATTCAAAAACGAGTTTAAAACTGTATCGAATGTCCATTGTCCAAGGTCAGGTACTATTTAAGAAGATCCAATTAAGCATCTCGTTTTCAGTTTATTAGAAGATATAGTATGATTGCAAATAAAGTCCTAAACTCGTCCTATTTACTTCTAGAGATGCTTTATAAATCATATATATATACATTACACATTATATATGAATAATTTTATCCATACACTAAAAACATTCTAAAGCAATATATTATATATATTATACTTAGGTAGATAGGAAAATAGTATAGGATAGCAATTAAAATTAAATAATTCAAATACATTTTTACCATAAAATTGTTTATTGAAAATGAAAACAAAATAATTTTTTTTATAAAACTGAAAATAAAAATACTTAGACATATTAAAAAAAAATGGTATTTTTTTATCGAACATAAAAAAAAAACATTATAAATAATAATATAAAAAATTCCTTTTTGAATTAAATGTTTTTTAAAAGAAAATTACTAAATTACTTTTTAGATAATCGTATTAATTATATTAATAATATGTATAGGCAATTATATATATATATATATATATTTATATATATAATATTAGCAAAATAAATTATAGAGTAAAATATAGCAAAATTTTAAAATATTAAATTTTTAATATGATTAAAATTAATTTTATAAATTTACTTTTTATTCGATATATTAATTTTTTAAGATTCATTTTTCTTTAAAGAAAAATCAAAACACCGATTTTTTAACAACTTACTGTACATGTAAAATTTTACTTATTAATAATTGATTCTGTATGTCGCTAGATATTTTATACATATTAGTATAAAATAATTACCTTTTTTGAGATCAAAGAAATTTATTTTTTCAAATGACTTTTTTCTAATATGATTGGATTTCATTTTCCCGGTATAATTAAATTCAGAAGCAAATTATTTTGTTAATATAGATTCCAACAGTGTTTTAATAGTAGTCCATGGATTGGAACCAACCAGATTAAACTATTTATTCTTCTATATTTTCCAGTCAAAAATGTATTTTTTGATTTATCACAAAATTTGTTTACTGCTATTTTTGTTTGAAATGTAGAGAATCTTCTATAATATATATTATGTGAAATTCTTACAAATGTTTTGAATATTTCAATTTCCTTTAGGCTCGATTCCACATTTTTTAAATGATCCAAATTTTTAATTGGAAATAGATCTTTTAAATTAAAATTATAATCAACATCATAATTATTTTTATTGACTACAGCTATTTCCAACCTTTGATCTTGAAAATTTTTACAACGTACTTGATTTTTACATCATATTTACATAGTATGAACTAAAAATTCTACTGTTTTTGATGTCATATTTAAAAACAATTATGCACATTTAATTTAATAAAATAATAATATAAAACACAATTTTTTATTAGAATAATGGGATTTTAATGATAATTACATTTCTATTTTTAAGTCATATTTTTTTTTGTAATAACTAAATCGGTTTACTTTGTTAAATTCATATATAAATACGTATATGTATAATATACCCAGCATTTAAGTCTGTTCTACCTCTATTATTAAGATCGTTAAAATCTATAAATTTTTTCACAAAAATGACAAAGTATATAAATTATACAATGGTCAAATTTGATAATGATAAAAATAGGTTCGGAGTGCATAGGTATACTTTCTACATTTACAGAGGACCCAAGTCGGACTGGCCCATACCGCTAGTCCATGATCGCGAACTGGGCCCTCCGTTAATTTTGGCCCCCTTGCTCAAATTTGATTAATATTCTTTATTAATATATCTACGTACCCGATATTTATTTACTAAATGGACGATTATTATTACCTATTCTGCGACTATAGTAAAAAATTCTAAACTATTCATCTGTTTTTGAAATCTTTAGTATAAGTAGGAACCTATTTACATATTTTTTTTAAAATGTACCTATATGTATCACTAATCTTCCGCTATAATATTGCGATTAAGTTATGATTTTTAGTTTTATTGTTACATTATGCACTATTAACAAAATTAAAAACATTCCCGATTTTACGATTTACCACCAACAGAAGATCCTCCAAATTTAACTAATTTAAAATTGGGTTTTTCGATCGTTGAGCGTTAATTTTGGAGGGTAAACTTTAAAATTATAAAATTAACAACTATGTTTTATAACCATGTTAAAATGTCTGAAGAGTTGATCTGTTTTTGTAAAGGCCTGTAAAATAGTATTTTAATTTTCTTGTAAAGCAATGTATTACATTTTTGGATAAATTATTTATCAGAATTTCTTTTATAATACTCAGGTAAATTTAATATTTATTTACAAAACGCCAAGGCTCAATACACATGTAAGTATCTATTATATATTTCTTTATCACCAAAAATTTATAATATTCCAAATTTTACCATTTTTCCTCTTTTCACAAGGAATAAATTAATTTATTACACATATTATATATAATTTTGTTTCTACTTATGGTTATAAATTTTTTTTTTCAAATACTAGATTAAAAATTTTCATAGGTACTATAAATTTATTTTTCATTATTTTTTATATATCTACGTCCTATATACATTACAGATCAAGTTTCAAAAGAATTAAACTATACTGTTTTATTAGAATAATTCACAATGATATTATCTATAAAATTTTCTTTTTTTTTTTTAAATTTTATTTTTTTACTAATTTAAACTTTTCCCCCATGATCTTCCAATTAACTGAATCCATTTTCAAATTTTGTATCGATTTTTGAGCACAATTTTCGAGTTTAAGACCTAAAATTGTTTACAAAATATTAAGCACGCCTACCGTCCTTATATTATAGTAATAATAAAATAATAAACGATCTAGTTTTCTAGGATTATTCAAATTTTATATAATCTTTTTAAAAATATTATGTATTAAGACTGGAGGATGCCAGACATATTTTCTCAATCTGTAGTCGTAATTAAGAAACCAAATCTGTACACAATATTTACAAGTTCTATCGTTATATATATATATATTTTTTTTTATTACAAATCCATAAAAAAAGTTATTAATTTTTAATTTATAATAATAATTTTTTTGGATAATTTTTGCAAATGATATAACATCAGTTCTATTTATGGTATCGAAAGAAGGACGACGGTTATACACATATAATTTTATCTATTATATTGTGTTTCTTAATAAATGACGACTACCTGCTCCTCGAGACATTTTTTTTTTTTTTGTTAAGCGTATTTTAAACTTTCTTAAAAATTTTCTATATAATTTAGAACTCTTAAAAATTGTATATGTGACGTCCTCTTAAGTCGAAAGATTAGTATTTTTTATTGGCTATATATCAGCCTTTAATCAAATCGCAAGCTAGGCCTTTTGATGCCAGTCCGACACTGGAATGGACTACAAAATTTGGTCCATTATTTATATTATTCACACTTCTTGAAATTTATAAGAGTTTTTGAATCTTCAATAAAAATGAAAATATTATACTACAACTATATATCTAATTATGTTTAAACATATAAGAATATTGCTATTTATTCACATTCACACAAAATATTTATATATATATATAGGTTAATGCCTATCCTTGATTATAAAATAATCTGTAAACGAGATTATATTGATTATTTATAAGAGTCACGTTTATTCAGCAATGTCTGGATGCATGGTATGTATGGTTGTCGAAAGCCAAACTGAATAAAAATATTAAAAGTTGTGCCAAAAAAATGATTTTTAGGGCGTGTAATATGCTAAGGTTGTTTCATCATATTATACATCTACATTAATATTTTAATATTCTAGGTCAAACAATATGAGTTAAAATACATAAACTATAATATGCCTTTTTTATGGAAAAAAAATATATTGGGCGAAATGTATGAAAAAGTCATATAACTTTATTTATTTATAATGTACTATGAAGAGTTTATTTTCTACTTTTTCACGATCATTGAGTAGTTAGAAAAACGTATATTTTGTCAATTGTCTGATTAAATTGGGATCGAATCCAAATTACTTTACAAAAAACATGAGTCAATAACCTAGTAAAACTAAAAATCTGACGACTGAAAAGGAATTCTTGTAAAATCCTATTAGTATTCAATTCAGAATTCCCAACAAGGAATTCGTAGTCCGAAGAAGGAAAAATTGTATAATCTTGTAATATTCCATTCAAGATTCCCACCAAGAAGTCTATCGTTCAAAATAGGAATTTAAAAACTATCCAATGTAGAATTCACAACACCAATTCTAGATTTAACAAAATAAATAATCCAAAATACTCGTAATATCAAGTACGTAGTACTTACCTTCCCTGAACATGCCGTTATAAAAGTCATGAGATAGAACTTTAGTTTTAATTGTAAATACATAACTAGATCGAATCATTTTATACTTTAATTTAAAATAAATAAATTAAATTATTAGAAAATAATAAAAACTCATTTTTTAATTGCCTTGCAATAGATTCCAAATTAATTTCCCAGCAGTTGTTTTATAAATCTTCATATAATTATATATAGTAATTAACATACAACAATTTACATTATCAGAAAGAAACAAATTTTCAAGTATCATGTCTACATATAATAACACAAATAACATTTGTCAGAATTTTCACTTGATAACGAAAAAGTATCCATAATATTGTATTAATTAAAATGTTTTATGTTGATCAGTATGTATGTAATAGGCAATAAGTATGAGTTATTACAAAAATTAAATACACAAGTGCATATAAAGTATATATTTATAATCATATCATAAAATAATTATATTATTATTATAGATGAATAGATAAACAATTAAAGAAACTCGATGAACCATATCCTGTGCTTTTATTAATATAAACTAAAGCCACTAATCAATAATTCTAAGTAGGTACCACTTATCTCGTAAATTCTGATTTAAATACACAATAATATGTTTAAGTATCACTTAGTCTTAAACTTTGATTTGAACCACAATCAAAATACAGGCTCTTAGTATAATTTGATCATATCTAAAGCAAATAGATTTAATTAGCAATTACATTTTTATAATATCAAACATTTTAGTTCTGTGTTAGTAATATTTTCAAAACATTTTGACAAGTTATTCATGGCAGATAAATACAGCATTAAAACACTATTGGCAGAAAAATTATGAAAACATTTAAACACAATATTGAATAACAATAAAAAAAAAATAAGGGAAAAAGAAAAAACAACAGAATGGTTTAACAATATAACCACTTCTGTCTTCTACTTATGATCCTCGATTAGAAAATTTCACACCATGTTCAAATTTAATATTCAATATTGTTTAGAACATGAATATAATATCTAATTCGCATATTTAATACACTTATTTTCATAATTGTAGTCAAAAAATAATTTCACAATATATCCGAAATTGCTACATAATATTTCCATCGCTATCTAGATGATAAGTGATAATAATATATCTTTAAATTTTAGCCAATATAATAATAATAATCTATCATCTGGTTACACTCCTTGGCGTATACTGACAACATAAACTAAAATTAAATTGAATATTTACTACGTGTAAAAATGTACACTCTATCCAGTATATTTTTTTGGCTAATGCAATGATTTATTATTTCTTTAAAATTCAATATATACACTACCGTTATTCTACCCGATGCATGAAATTATCCCACCCCCACTGACACCCTAGTTCTACCCCGTACTTTTCGGACTTTTTTTACAGTTATAGTTACACCAAATTTCACTCAAAATCATTTCATAGAATACAATAATTTAACATTTCTTTAAAATTTAATCTATCGACTTCTAGTTTCCTACCCATTAAGCGATATTTATTTTACATCCTTTTATTGTCTTTTTTTCTTTTCAAAATTATGAACCATAATTCAAATACTTTACATAAATATAAATTATTTCTACTCTAAGAACTTTTAGTGAGTATTTTAAAAAGGTACATTCTCAATTATTTTACTAATTTCCATAAGAGGCATTATACAACCATTTTTAAGGGGTTTCTGTATAAGTCAATGCTCAAAATAGACCAAAACGACGTTCCTGCTAGTAACATTAGCCTTTGCATCCGTTCCGGTTAGTAAATATAGTATTTAAGAATTCCAAATAATAAAAATATTTAGTTATTAAAAAATTGAAGAAAAGTGTGTTCTTTCTAATATTTATAATATGTAGGTAACGATGATACATTTTATCCAACGTCTTTGGTGAACTTAAAAAGCAAAGTATCAACAAGAGAATTAGTAATTATTTATAAAAAGTACATACAGTATTAGATCCAAAAAATGGCTGTATCCGAATTGGGGGAAATAGAAAACATACATATAAAATGATATAGTTCGAGGTTTTTGAACATAATAAATGGATAGAATAAAAGAATATGATATCTGAATATCTGAATATTATTTTATTTATTATTATAATATCTGAACCCATTTTCCGAAATTACTAAAATCCACTCTTTTTTATAATCAGTTAAATCTAGCTTCATTTTAAATTATACGAAAATAGGTACTCGTATATGGCAAAAAATAGAAAAAATTCTGGAAATATTATTATGTCACTGTAACTTGATGATGTTAGGAACAATAAAATTAATAAATAGAAATCAAAGATAATTCATTTTCCTCTATTTTTTATTACCGTTGTTTTGATCAAATTATTTAATTTTGCCTCAAAAATTTGAATAGCAAATAGTATTTAAATCGTTATAAAACTTAGTAAAACATTCAAACTCCTATATTTACTGGATTACATTTTTAAATAATTGAATTTATATTTAGAGTTAATAATATAATATATTATCACATATGATTAACAGTCAAATGGAACTTAAAATAATAAATACGAAAATTTAAATTTAAAAACAATATTACTGTAGAATTAATAACAAATATTAAAATATAATTTATTTATATAATTATATCTTATATTACAAAAGAGAATTACACTTCCAATTTACGATAAAATTATTATATTGCATTCCATGACTACTTATAATATACTCTAAACAAATTTTGACAAGGTATTATAGTATTATTATAATATAGGAAAGAATAAATTTACAAAAACGTCAAGCACCTTAGAGCTATTCTTAAATTTCACAGTTGCCTTTAATTTTTTTAAATATTTACAAAGAATTTTTTTTTTTTTTAATGAATATATTCATAATAAACTCTTTATGTATAAGATCAATCACCAGTAAACGATTGGTTTTTATATTATAATATTATAACACGTCATTTAGAACCATAAAATATATATCTACAACCATATTTTTAAAGGAAATAAGATAACGAAATTTTTGGATTTTTTTTTCCAAAAGCTGCTTACAGCATCATTCCCTAAAGAATACAGGAGTAGATAAAACATCGCATTATCGAACATAACCTAAGCTGATATTCGAAACGCCAATTTATTTTTCTACCATCATAATCAATCGTTCAAAATGAAAATAGAGAATAAATATACAAATTATCAAAATGTTCACAAATGGTGGAATTCTGACGTAACATACGTTACGTATTTTTCCAAAATTCCTTTTGGTAAAAAAAAAATTTAATTTTTAAGTTTAATTTATTAGCCAATATTTTAAATCGGATTTTTCCATATTTTTATTTTTTATTTTTTACTATTTTCCTCGTACTTATCGTTAAATATTTATTAAATTTTAATACCGAAATGTTTTCTAAATTTTGATGTATTGAATATGTATTGATAAAATTATAACAAATTATTCTTTGTAACATATTAGCTATAAAAAGAAAAATGTGTATGGTCACATATATATTTGATACACTGTTAAAATTTGATAATTACTTTATGGAACGTAACGAAATGAAAATGATAACGAATCAATATGGTTTGAGCTTGTATGTGTGATATGTTACAAGTATATGATAGTATATATACATACAAACATACATATATATATATATATATATATATACAAAGATATGTTCACTCATGAGAATCTAGATAGATATAATGTTATTATCATAATAAGATGACAAGAAAATCAAAACGAAATTTAAAAAATCATTATACGAAATACCGATTTCCTAAATGTATGAAAATAAACTCGTTAAGTTAGTTAATTAATATATATTAAAAGCTTATGAAATTAAAAATAATTTATAACTTATGTTTTGAATTAAACCCTGTTATAACAAGGTTTAATTAAAACTATGTATACAACAGATGATCAATCACTGACAAGTCTAGATAAAGCGTATGTATTCAGAAATTATAAGCACCTAGCTATATCATAATAATTCCCAAATTATAAAAAAAAATCGTCTTATAAATATTTTATTATTTTTTTGCATCTTAAAATACTATCAATTAATCTAAATAAAAAAAAATGACTATTTACATTCTAAAATATATTCCATTATACCACAATTTTTTTCCCTGCGTGAAACATCCATATGGGGTGCACGTTTATATATATATATATATATATGAAATAGAAATATTATAGTGTATAATAACTTCCAAAAAAAATAAATAAACATATAAGATTATCTCAATTCTAAATTTTAACATAAACCTATAAAGTTGTCTATATAAAACCCTATGAAAACAGAGAGTTCACTTAACAAAAAAAGTACTGTAAAGGAAATATTTATGTTTTATAAAAATAATATTTCGGTATATTATCTGCTGCTGCGATATACTATTATATACATTCATAATATATATATTATAAGTTATAAGTTTCTTGAGGTTTCTAGTGCATACCGCTGTTTTACTCGTCGGTCTCGAAAAGTTTCGCCAAATACTGGGTGGACATTATAATTACTTTCACGTAGAAATCTAATTATAATTTAGTGTGAGCTTTATACTGTAACATGTTAAAGCTTTACAATAAGAATTTAAAACAATTGGTAACGAATGTACATTACAATGTCATCTGCGTGAAAGTTTATTCTTTTTCGCGTTCAATTTCGATCATAAATATCGTATTATTAGTGTAAAACAATAGATTATAATCAAACAGGAAACCGGTACTAAAGAATAAAGACGAAAATATAATGAAAAATATAATGAAAATATCAATGATGTGCTAGTTATGGAGAAATATTAAAATTTTATTATAATTAAGTAATAACTGTTGTATATTCGGCCTGTATATAATATATATAATATATATATATACCTATGTTATTTAGTATATAATATTTATATACTGTATAGTGTATATGTGTGCAAATACGCACGCCTGTATATGCTTATGTCGCACTTTTATAATTCATATCGATTATAAAAACCAAAATGTTCTTTGTGATAGCCAGTCTCGCCCGCGAGGAGGTACTCGCAAGAGACCTCCGAAAAGGCGAGATATAATATTGATGTTTTATATTGATATACGTTTACTATT
>JAIPRL010007873.1:0-22000 GCA_025469235.1 Pemphigus obesinymphae | reverse complement strand
CCCCCCCCCCCCCCCCCCCCCCCCCCCCCCCCCCCCCCCCCCAACCCGGTAAATCCCCTCCCTGAATACGGCCATGATAAGTACTATTGAAAGTTCGTTAATGTGTTAGTATCCCCTTAATATTTAATTTATATATTAAGTATACAAATATAGGTATAATGTATCATATTATTTTCGAAATGTCATTTTACATTTATATTAAATATTATGTCAAAATACTTACTGCCTAAAATGTTCTGGGCCACTCACGTGAACTTCAAATAGTTATACCTACCTATTTAATTTTTTATTTGAATTATCTAGCGCTTTTTTTAATATTGATATTTGATATAACTCAAATACTCGTCTAAAACTATAAAATAATATAATCGTTTTTAAAAATTACTGTACGAATAATAGGTAGGTACCTGTATATATGGATACTGATAAATAGGGGGGGGGCCCCAGAAAAGAGTCCAAAAACAATTACCGTAGACTATATAATTTATAACTCGAAGCATGAAGTGAGAAGTTTTAGCCCAAAATGACAAATATTTATACTCATTAATAATTATTTCAATCATAAAATTGTTTAGTACTCAAGTAGTATATATATTCTTCTAAAAAAATACAGAAAATTAAAATAAAACCATTATAATTTATAAATAACCCTGTTTGAAGTTATATACTTGACCCCATCAAAGTTTTTTAACTTAAAATTGTTAATGCACATACCTTAGATAATTAATTATTTATTCAGTGCAATAATCCCAATTTTTGGTAATTGTAATATGTACCTATTAAGTATTAATTGCTAAATATTCTCATAAATCATTACATGGTATAAACACTCAAGTGTTTCATTAGCAATGAAATACAAAGCTCGAATTATCACACACGGAATAGAAAACCCGAGTCAAAATAATATTAATTCACATACTCAAAGTATACTTCTGAAATTCAATATCCAATTTGTTCATATTGTATCATTTCCCAACTGACCTATGTATATGTAATATCTCAGGTACCCATGTTCTCATGACGTATGGGCAATAAAGAAGTAGGATGAAAAAATCATCAGATTATAATAATGTATAACAATGGTGAAATTAATTTTTAATAAATTAGTTTTTTATAATTTTATACAAGTACAGTAGAAAAAAATAAATAACAAGCTGAAACTAGACTTTCAAGTGTTTTAAAAAGTACTTAAAACTAAGGAAATTCTTTAAATTTTGTACAATAACAAAAATTTGTACCCGTCCATCAACATTTTCGCTTTATAAGATACATAATATTGTCGTGATAAAAAATAAAAATAATGCTGCTGAACATAAAAAACCTACAAAAAAAAATAAAAATACTGTTTTGTGAACTAACGTAACTTAATGATAAGAATTAGGGTAATTACACTTTCAATTACCTAATATAACCAATTTATAACATTAACGAAATGTTCGTTGCATATGCATTTTTCATTTTAGTATAAAATGGCTATTATATTCTAATTTTCCTGGTGTAGTATTCATAACAAATAAATTGGTAACATTATTTTTCCTTTTCGTGTTATAGATGATACATACAATAACAATAACTACTAATCAAAATGACAAAAATAAAATAATAAATTAATAATAATTAAATCATATAAATATTAAAACAAGGATTATCTGTGCATGGATCCATTTAATGGTTGTAAATACGAGCCATTATATGCTGATCCCGGATACACGCTGTTTTGATGATGTGGATCTTGTGAATGCGTTGTGTACTGCAACTGTCCGGTTGTCTGGTTCATATAGCTCGCAGCAGACGGAGGTGGAGTCGATTGCGCCGCTACCCTGTAACCGTTAAAAGGAGGTGGTGGCGCACCATACTGCATAGACATCAGGCCCACATTTGGAGATGACGATGAACCACGCGATTGATGGCCATATTGCCGCGATTGGTTGGTTTGGCCAGCTTGCTGATACAGCTTATGATAGGCGGCTGCAGACTGCTGAAGTAAATGTGCTGCAGCTGCAGATGCTGCAGGAGGGGGAGGTGTCATGTTGGCCGGAGATGAAGCTGGTGATGATGCTGGAGAAGATATATGCCTGCGGTGATGATCCAGTCCATTGGTCATTTGCTGGAGTTTGGATAGATTACATGACGCGATCTGTGCAGCTGCAGCAGCTGCGTGTTGATTGGAATGTGACAAGTAAAAGTCAGCCGACGAACACGATCCGCCTTGTTGACCCATTCTGTGCTGGATCACAGAATGATGATAGGGACTAGAAGGTGATGGTTGAGGCATCATGTATGTGGCCGTTTGAGGATGATGATGGTAAGATTGTGTGTGGCTAGGTAATGGTGGAGGGGTAGGTTGTTGTGTAGAAGGTGCAACTGGTGTTTGATTCTGTTGGGCCAATCTTCTTTGTTCGCTTTTTTTACTTCTAGACTTAGTCTGATGAACAGGTGACGGCACCTGTGTTGGGACTGGTGGACTATGATGGTACTGGGAAGAATGTGCTAAATGATGGTGTAGTGACAAATGCATCATTGATTGGTCTGTGTATGGCGATTGTTGCATAACAGACGAGTACAAAAGACCATTGTCTATACTTTTCGGCAAACTCATAACATCTTTATCTTTCTGCAAATTTGTGTTAACAGAGTCTGCTTTTTTATCTGAATACATATCCTTCGTTGGTTTAGGTATGTCCGAATGAGCCATAGCTATCGAATTATTTATTTTTTGATAGTTGATAAACCCAATGGGGGGCAAATAATCGTGCAATCGTGGTTTTTCCATCTGTGGGGCTTCAGAGGGCAATCTATATGGCAACGTTGTTTTTGGAGAAGGTGTTGTTCTTTTGGATTGCTTTTCGTGTTTGACATTATCATATTTTGGCACTGTTATCGCATTATCTGTCACAACTGGGTGAGAGTAATTTTTTTCAGAAACCTTTGATTTTGATTGCTCACTAACCTTGAACACTTCTTGTGAACTAGTAGTGGACACAGGAAGAACTTGGGACGTTTTATTATATTCTACAGACTCTTCTTTATTGTACATTTGCTTGGTCATTTCAGGCTGAAGCATGTCCAATCTTCTATATTCATTTAACAAGGTTTCATTATACTGTTTTGCATTTGGCTGTGTCACAATATCTGTTTTACAGAATTCATTTGGCAATGATTCACCACTGTATTGTTTGACATTTGGCAACAATGGTGAATCCAACGACGGTTTGCAATATTCATTCCCAGTTAATGAATTATTGTATGGTTTTTCATTGGTGACAGAAGGCACTGGCTGCACGGCGATTTCAGTTTTAGAAAAATCATTACACGCTGTTGAATTATTGAACATTCCAATATCAGTCTCAACAGAATCAGCTTTAAATTTACTTGGTAAAACTTGATCATTATATTGCTTTGCTTCAATATCAATAGGGCTTATCTTGTCATAATTATTTGACAAATTTCCATTTTGCTTTTCATCTATCACAATATTGTTGCAATGCTGCACTTTAGGTTGTTGTAATATGACATTATTAACAGAGGTTTTTTGAGATGTTATATCTATAATATTAATAGAAGATTCCTTTTCAGATTCAGATAGATTTTTTTGAGGAACAACATCATTACACAAATCAACCACATTTAACTGACTATCATTGTCACATGTAGTATCTACAGTATTAATATTAATGTTATTATCTTCGAATTTATTTGGTTCGCATTCTTCTTTGGAAAATTCAGGTTTATCATCATCATTATCAATGACAATAGGACAACTTTTATTTTCAATAGTAGTAGTATCAGCCTCAATATCAGTATTCTTTGCTGAACATTCAGTAATAGAATCCTCAATTTTTTCATTTGATACATTATTATCAATATCTATTTTATCTATTATATCACCACTATCATTTTCTTTCTTAAATGTTGTATCCGCATCCTCTTTTTCTTCAATTAAGTTATCTGGACTTCCATCGTTAATCTCATGTTGATTTTCTTTCTCTCTTTCATCGTCACATTTTTTTGGCTCGTTTATTTCTTCCTTTTCTTTTTCCTCTTGATCTACAAGTTTGTCATCATTTGGCTTATCAACAATTTCATCTTCCATCTAATATTAAAGTAAACAATAATAATAAAAAAACTAATAAATTATATTTATATTCATATAAATCAATAAACTCACAGGTTGTAAGGGTACATTTTCATCGATGGTTTCAATTATAGAAGACTCGGGTTGTATTTCAGTCTTCCTAGATTTTTTAACCTTAGGTTCATCATTATCAGGGATATTATCACATTGGGTTTTGATTCTCGGTCTTTTACGTGATTTACGAGAAAACTTCCGTTTCTTTTTACAGGGTACAATAGATGGTTTTTTATCAATGTTTTTCCGTTCGAAGAAATTTGAAATCAAACTGAAAATTTTGTAAATTACAATAATATTAATAAAAATATTAAGGGATATTAAAGAAATATTATGAAAAATTGTGGAACTTTGGAAAGTCGGATTTACAATCTTATATATTTAAAAAAAATTTTTTTTTTAATTATTACAAATTAAAATATAATGAATGTTTAAAACTTGTGATTTTTAATGATAAATAATACAGCTGAAAAATAAAATAAAAATAAACATCTCGATTATCCCTAAAAGACAAACTAATGAATTCAAAACAGTTTTCTTAATTAAAATTAGACTTTTCAATGTCCCATTTTTGTCATGCTTTTTGATAGATTTTTCATTGGTGTTGTAGCCTCTTAAATTAGAGGTACATAAAAATAAAAACTTTTTTTAATTTCATAAAAATACAAATACCTTTGTCCAGCAATTTTTGGAGTTTTGGAAAGTGGTATATCTTTTTTAACATCTTCATTGATTTCTTCCTTCAGCTGTTCTATTTTATCCTTTACTGTGGACTTATCAGAAGATTGCCTCTTGGACTTAGACTTCTCTGTCAAATTATTTTGTTCAACTGATTGATTTTCTATTATTGCATCAACTATTTGTCCATTTTTATCATTTTTCACAAGAGGCTTTTCAAGAACTGGGTTTTCAATAGGTTCAGCAAGTTTGGACTTTTTTCCTAAACCAAATAAACATCTACGCTTATTTTTATCCATCTTTCTACGTTTCTTGGTCATTGGCATTCTTCTTGTGCAACGCTTCTTTTTAATTGGACTTTTAATTATTTCAATTTTTATTGGAGGAAGTTCTTCAAGATCTTGGTTGTCCTAAATAAAATAAAACAAAATAATTTATTTACAATACTGTGAAAAATAATATATTTTATGTTTTTTTTTTTAATAACAAAAACAAACCAAATGGAGACAGAGTCCTATAAAACAAATATCTATGAAATATTTTAATTAAAATGTACCTAGGGAGGTATGTTGAATCATATTAAAATTATGCTAACAAATACACAAGCAATATAACATTTAATATAGTGGTTTGGCAAATAGATGATAAAGCTTTTCTTTCAACTGAATGAGTAAAAGAATCATAGAATGTATTTTAAAGCTTAGAAGAAACATGTTCCTTCAATTTCTTTCCATTTTTCAGAATGTAGCTGGAACGAAATTATTTTTTAGTGTGAAGGGAACATAATTAGATTTTTCAGGAAGGTAGAATGTGAAATTTTTTTTTTTTTTGTTCAATTATTTAATTTTAAATTTTGAAATACAATTAACAGTTTTACATCCTCTTATTTCCCAAACTCTAATATGCTCAGGTTACATCTTCACATATTAGGGGTGGAAAATAGTACTTGATTGGTGGAATTTTTGGACGGGTTTAGTAATTATAGCCGGCTTACACTAGAGACCAGACGCCATCACTGAGAACAATTTCGTTGGCTACCTCATTTGCTACCTGGGAGTCGAAATGATGACCTTACAACACCAAAACACAAACACACGTTTCGACCATTTGATCCCCAAAATTTAAATAAAAATGATTGTTTTAATTATTATTTTACTAGGTACAATAAATAAATTTCATCATAAATATAACCAAAGATAATATTATATAATGCTATAATAATTATAGTATAATTATAATTATAAATATTGTAATTATTACAATATTTATATTATTCAAAGCATGGAATATTTTTGAATTAAGATTGTTAACTTGTTTCAAACATTTTTGTATAATTTAATATTAACTTTCAAAAACAATATTGAGTGAAAATGTAATTTGTTATCCTAAAGTCTGGGACCTAGACTATACAGAGTATCCAAATATGTCTCAAGATAGCTAAATGGTAGATCTATTTACAAACGCTTGCTACAATCAAACAACGATAGTAAACCAGTGAGAGTAACTATTACAATAATCACTGTCGTACTATCATCCATGCATGATAAAGTAAATGTCGCTGTCGTAAAAGTGCGATAGCCACTATTGCCATGTTCACATGACACCAACATGATAGTAACTCACATGACAACTATCATCATATGATTGTCGACTTTATAAAGTTCTTGAATCACAGACATATTTTTGTGTCGCAAACTATAATATAATTTGTTTTATTTTATTTTATTCAATTAAAACTTATTTTTCAAAAGTAATGTGTTATGCGTAATTGTGTTACAAGTTAGCTATAACATACGATCAGCTACCTTAACACTATCCTAGACTATACTTTTATATCCCTCAATATACTTATCCAATGATAGAATGATAGCAAATTGGACATTTTCTACATCAGATTGTAATTTATTTAAATTCCTGTTTATAAACCCATAAAGAAAAAATAGTGAAAAATGTGTTCCTCAGCATCAGCATGAAACAGATTATTGTTCCTTTTTATAACAAGATTAATATGAATGTGAACTAATTCCTTCACAAAAATATTCTGAGGAAATGAATTTCAAAGAAAATTTTATGCTGGGTAAAATACAAATAAGAATTCGAAAATACCACAAACACGTTGTGGTTGAAATCTTATCGTACATTAATGAATCTTCTGGCAAATAAATAATGCCAGTGAAGGATGGCACAATACATTTTATAAACTTACGGTATCTTCATTCATTCATGCCATAATAAAGGAACAAAATGAAACTGAAACAAAAATTGAACTACTTATTCAAAATAAATTAACAGAGAAAAAATTAAAATTAATCCACAATAATGTCTTGCTGGCATTTGCAAATAACTAAAACACGATTCTAATTATTATCTGGAAAAATGTCATGAAGTTTTACATGTTATTTAACATTTTAATTATATTAGATTTTTCTTTTAATGGGATATATAACAAAAAAACTATATATGACCCAAGTCATTTTATGAAACTTTTCTATCAACTAAATCGATGTATATTATACATATATATATATTTTTTTTTTATATATATATAATATACACTTCATTCAAATATTATAAAACTCGTTTTATCAACTCTGTCCATTACTAGCAAACAAACCTTGCCATCTGGAGAAATCAATATATTGGATACAGGCATCAAAGGTGTCCATCTTAAACAATCTTGTTCAATAGGAATATATTTTGATAATTGTTTTCTCTTCATATGAGCATCTACAATATCCCAGTCAATACAAATTGTCAACTTTTCGTCACATTCCACAGCCATATTAAGTGATTGTAATGTATAAGTAATATCATGTCGCATTAAACCTTTATTTAAAAAAAAAAAAAAACAAAAGTATTTTAATTATTTAGCCTACATTTTAAATATATATGTGTTAATGGCCATTACCAGTTTTGCTGCTAATGTCACTAATACAAATAGTTTGGCTATCTCTATATTTATCTAAATATTCTAATATAACAGCTTTCCAGTATGCATGATATGAAACTTGACCCAGGTCAGATAGTGGTTTTTCTGGTGTTCCTGGCTGCCCTTCAATCTTTGATAGGAGATAACCTAATGACAAAAATATTAGATGTAATATACACTAAAACAGTGATGGATAATAGTTTTGACATTAAAATTTTAAACATACTGAATTCAATAAGAAATCGACCAAACCCTTGTCTTTGATACTGAGGCATAGTTAAGATACACGATACATTATATTTTTGTTGGCAATGTTTTTCTTTTGAAAAGTAACCGACCAAATGACAACCCTAATACATATTTAATAATAAAATATTACCAATAAATAAATTACCAAATAGTATATGCACTTTTATAAACACAATTTAATATTCAGTGTACTTACAAAACTATCATTTTTTGTCAAAACATAAAATAGGAAAGGCTCTACATCATAGTATAGAGTTTTGTGATCTAAAAATAATTTAGCTAATAAACACAATGTTTGGCAATAAATTTTGTTAGCATTTCCATCAACCTATAAGAAAACAAACAATTGTTAAATTTCAATTCTCATATAAATAAATAAGTTGATAATTTTAAATTACTTCAAAAACGCTCAGATCACCACATCTATAAATTTCTGTGGCTGGTGGATGTCTCCAATTACAATTATGCATATGCCTCTCCAACACCGATTTACTTTTAGTATATTTCAAACAAAACTCGCAAAGGAACAATTTTGGAAGCCTAGCATATTCTTGAGGAAAAGGTGATGAAAACCACGTTTCCACTTCATATTTACCAAACTGAATTGCAGCAGGACATCTTGCTGGATGATTAGATGTTGTTAAAAATTCTGGAGCTTGAACTGTACTCTATTTTCCAATTGATAATAAATATTAGACAATTATTAAAATAAAATTTAATTTAATTATAGTGTCTTTACATTAATAGCTCGTTGTCTTGTTTCCTTATAAATATCAACATCCTCATGTAGAACGCCAGATGGTAAGTCTGATGCAACAAGGCGACTCATATTTTCCAAAACTGAAAATTGTATATAATATTAGTTACTAAGGCTAGTTAGTATGCCAAAAAAAGTTAATTGCATCCTTACAGTAATAAATTATTAAAGAGCATAGCAGAAATATATATTATGTTTAAAATTACTATGTAACAAATTGAATAAATGTAATTTTCCACACATTAAAGAAATTAAGAGAACGCGACACACATGATTTTTAAGGGATTCTATGTAGGCAATTTGTATGTTATTTCAAAAAAAAAAAAAACGAAAATTTAGGTTTTTATAAATATTTCAATTTATATTAAAAGTAAATTAAACCAAGTGTACTTAAATTTGCAAATAAATGACTAGATTCATTTTAGAGCCATAACACCTATTATTAAAATTAAAGAAAATAATATTTCCGAGTGTACCTCTGAGCTTTTTTCATTATTCCAAATACGATATACAATATATCTAAAAAACAATTGTAACTATTTTGGAAATTAATTTTTTTGCACTCGAAAATGTTCTCTTTATAATTTTGATAATAGGTGATTTGACACTTAAATTTACTCTTGATTAAAATTATTTGTAATCTTAATGAGCGTATTTTATAGTATCAAAAATCACCAATGTAGTGTAAATACTCAAAAGTTAATTTAATAATTTATTACCAACATATTTTTGTTTCGTTAATATTAAAACTTAATGTTTTTGTAATTCATATTACTATATTTATTATTTAAATTAATCAACATAAATATATTTAATTGGTCTGGTATGCTCTTTATAAATAAATAAAATAATATTGTTGTACAACATATTACTTGAAATCTACATAGGTACTAGGTTCATTTGATTGATTCAAAGGAACACAAATAATAACCTATAGCATGCAATGGATTAAAATTGAATTATAAGCCCTTATGAATTATGGTAGTATTTTATGCAGCTGGCCAATACTAGCAGGATTTTGTAAGGAACTTGCTTACCGGAACGGGTGACTGGACGTATCGTCGGCACGGACAGACGGTCACGGAAGGCGGAAGGAGAATTCTCTAAGGATTTATCATCAAGTTTTTGTTCACCCCCTGACCCAGCTATTTCTCTTGTTATCTCTCTTTTAATTTCCATCATTTTTGATGAAACAGCTGACTTTACCAAAAAACTAGGAGATTGCTGATCAAATATATTCAGTTTGTTATCTACACAAGTAACTTTTGGGTCAACCTTACTGGACACCTTTGAATCCTTATCCTTATCACTTCGGGGACGAGTACGAGATTGTATAGGTGTTGAATAAAAATGACTTAACCCATCATATAAACCCCTTAATTGAACAAATCCAGCAATAGACTTATCTTTTTTATTACAACTAGCTTCAGTCTTCATATCAATAGGAGGCTTCATAGCCAATGCAGCAAATCCCCATGGTTCATTTGTAAAATCTGTCATCAATAATTTTTGAAATAAAGAAATTGGAGAATTTGAATTATCCGATTTGGATAGTGGAAAAATTTTAGGCTGCGAAGAATTTATTTTGGCAATTAATTTTGGTGCTCTTAATAGAACTTTGGGAGTAGATTCATCATTATTTTTTTTATCCATTTTTTGTAATTCACTAGGATTTTTTGTCTTATCAACTTTTTTTATAGAGGATTTAACAGACTCAGATATTGTCGAGCTGCAGGTTTTATAGGACATCGTATTTGAAGGACTTTTAATAACATCGGCATTCCTTGCGGCGAGACTTTTTGGGAGAGGAAATACGGGCCTGCTTGGACGCACAGAAAGAGAAGCATGCGCACTGCTGCTACTACTGCTGCTAGAGCTGTTACTACTATCGCTAGAGCTACTGCTCGTGCTACTTGAACTGCTGCTGCTGCGACTGCTCGAGCTTGAACTTGAGCTACTAGAGCTGTCGCTGCTGCTAGAGCTAAGGCGCTTATTTGCAGGGGCATTGACTTTCGGCATACCGGATCCTCTCCCGTTCACACCACGCGCATTAAACGCAGCACTTTGCCTAAAGAATTTTGCTTTCTCCTTAGAGATAGCAGTGTCCCGCCGCATACTGCCGCTAATCGGAACGGGAGAGGGGGGAGCCGAGGAGTCAGGAGAGGAGACATTACCGTCTTCCGTGACATCTCGTTGATTCATTGAACTTGAAGTGGATGGGGTTCCAAGTCTATGTTCCTGAACCTTTGTATGTTGACTACGCCCACGACTTAACCTAAAATATCAAGAAGTACATTTATTTAAGAAATAAAACTAAATTATCATTAATTTTATGTTTTAATATTAGTTTAAAATAAAAGTTAATTTGTAAACTATGTTAAATCAACACATAGACACTTCTAAACTCTCCAGCAAAATAAAACTTGTACTTGTAACAATAGTCGCTGGCACGGAAAATAAGCTCTAGAGGTCTCAATATTAATAAAACTTTCTAAACACAATAACTAACAAAAATTAAATTAATAAGATAAATAGACTTATCAATAAAAAAAACGCAGTATTTATTACCATAAAGCAACATTTCTTGACCGGGGGCACAAGAGGAACTAAGGGGGTATGCGAAAAATAATAGGTAGGTAATGGTAAAAAAAAAATAGAATTTGATTTATTTTAAACTACCTATTAGTGAAATATTTAATATGTCATCAAAAATTAATATTTTTTGTCATACAAATAAAGATTTTTTATACAATATATGTATGTGTATAACATAACATGGTAGGCGACGGTGACGGTAGTAAGGAATGGGCTTTATCCGATCAAGTGGCGTGCTATCGCTTCACAAGTGCATTTTGTGTATAATTTTTTTGAAATTAAAACAACTAAATTGAACTCTTCAGTACAGTGCTGCAACTATATTCAAAGTTACTAACAAAATAGAATCTTTTGTTAAAAAAATAGAGTTTTGGAAGTTATATATTGAAAACAACCAGCCTGAAGTTTTTAAATACTACACGATTATGATTTTCTCTCTGAAACTGATCATAATTAATCAAAAGATATTAGAGAACAGTGTATTCAACATTTAAATGGATTCAAGGCAACTTTTGAAAATCCTTTCAGTAAAATCCATTTCCAATGTGCAGCTTTATCAATCTGAGAGAAAGAGAAGTTGAGTGAACTGAAAACGGATTCTTTACTTGAGGCAGCATTTGAAAAAAATCCTTCAAAACCTTCTAGGCTGACGCGAAAGAAGAATATCTTGACCTTTCTTATAAAGCATTTACCGTTCTGCTACCGTTCTTGAGCATTGTATTAGTTGGAGAGGACTTTTTTGTCTTATATATACATAAAAAATAAATTGGAATCATTATTTCGGGAGTTCTGACTTGAGGCTTTATTAATCATTTACTAATCCATATTTATAATCCCAAAGTTTGCTTAAAATTTTATATTTACTATTATTATAATTACATTTATTCTATGACTGTTTAAAATAAATAAATATTATTTCCTAATTTTTCATTGATTCAATTTATTTTAAATTTCTGATCTTTCATATGATAAAATAGAGAAAATTAATGGTAGGAGGTATGTACGTAAAGCAATGGTAAAAGGTCAAGGGTACATAGATGAAAAAAGGTTGAGAAATGCTGTCATAGAGAATAAAGATAAATGAATTATTAAATATAATTATAATAAAAATCTAATTTTCTCGATTTATTGGACTCATCAATATACAATGCCACAAACGCGCAATATTTTATACTTGTTCCATAACAAGTAGTAGGTAGGTAGTACATTTATTATATAAAATATATAATATCAATAACTTACACAACTGGCTTACGGATACAGGAATATGTGCGTTTTACAATCTTGAATTCTTAACATTAATATCTACATTTTATAAATAAATTATCATGCCTACGCATTCATGTTCATAAAAATGATTTTTTTGTAGGTATTTTTACAAACCATTTATATATATAGAAGCCCCCCCCCCCTCTTGGGCTTGAGATTTTATTATTTTTTATGGAAATATATAATATTCCTCCTTTAGCTTATGTTTTTCCATTTTACTATATATTTTCATAAAAAAAATTAAAAACCATAGCCCAAGGAGTGATATATTCCCCAAATCCCCCCTATAAATATACCACGGTACATATTATTATATTGTACTTGGCAAAATGGCAACGCACAAGTAAAATGTTGAGTACCCACAGCTTAAATAGTGGGTATACACCACAGGTTGTGGAGGGCTAGCATTCATTTTTCGTACCCGCGACTATAAGTAAATAATTAATGTAGGTAAAGCTTATGTTTTACTAATTAATTTACCTTTGAATTTTTAGACTAGATTTTTTTCTTCCTTTCCTTTCTGAATTTGGTTCTTCAAGAGAAATATTTGTAGTATCATGATGATCTAAACAAAATGAACATCGCCATGCAGATTTCGGTTTATCCTCAGCAGGTGGTTGTAAGCATTGCATATGATAACCTCGATCACAAGTATCACAGTTTAACAAAAACATCTACAAAAATAAATTATTATAACTAAATACATATAATTCAAATATATATTTAAATGTTACATACATGTTCAGTTACAGAACACGATGGTATTGCTGAGCATGTTCTACAGTCTTGACAAAACCATCGAGAACCACGAGCCAACAAAGTAGTCAAAGGTCCACTACCTTTAACAGCCAAACAAGAAGGATGTAATGAAACACCACAACCTCCACGGCATTGTTTTAAAACTTCTGCTTCACCACATTGGTTTTTAGCTGCTGTACCCAAACAATCAGCACAGACATTTTGTCCAGAAGTCTATAAATATTACATTACATTACATTATTAAATATATTAAGAAATACAAAATATATTTTATTTTATTAAAATCTTTGTCACTTGCTTCATTATCTGTTAACGAACTAGTATCACACACAGATATTTTCTTTCTTTTTCTTCCAGGTCTACGAGGTGAAAGAGTTGTTTCTGTTTCATTTGATACTACTTTTAATGGTCGACCTTTCCTTCCAGAGCTATACTTAGTAACAGGTGTTCCAATCAATGATGTTGTGGAATCTGGACTAACAGGTAACCTATATAATTTTCCATCTAATACCAATAAACCCTTATCAACTGCTTTGGTCAATGTTGACTTTAACAATGAGGTTAAGTCACATCCTTCATTTTTAAGTTCTATAGAATAGGCATGATGAATGTAACGATCAATATTTTTGTAAGATGAACCTTCTTCATCCAATGAACCAACTACTTTCACCAAAATTTTAGTTAAATCAGTATCTGCATTAATGACCAGTTTGCGATTTGTAGTGCCATCAGGGTTTATATAAGTATTTTGGCCTTTGTTGAAAACTTTCAACACAGCACCACTTTCAACACATCGCTCAATTTGTATTTCGATATCCGCTACAGGGTAACGGTGATGTTGTCGAATTGCATTGATTATACGTTCCAAGGACGGCCGCTGTTTTTGACCACGAATTTTGTTCACAGCTTCCAAAACCCATATTTGCCATTGAGAGAAACTTACACTAGCATTCTCCTTTTCTTTAGTTGATTCCTTCATTATTCCTAAAAAAATTATATCAATTTAAAATATAGCTAACACTATAAAAATGTAGGAACCCTAACCATAAAACTTAATTCATTAAATTTGATAATTCTCATTAGGTATTATATATATATTATAAGACTACACATTACTTGCATCCCATGGTAGGATGCATACCTACTCCCTATCATATCAATCAATAAGTTATATATTTACATTGCAAATAAAAATGATTTTCATAGTATTTTTGATAGCAACTATACTCTATTTAATTTAAGTTTACACCATAACGATTTAAATTTACAACATAGGACGCGGCTGACAAAAATTGGTTTATGTTTGAACACCATGGCTTTCATTTATTTCCACCGCGAATGATTTCTCTAAACGCACAGCGGCAATATCGGAAACCGATGTGTGACAATAATTCACGACAACAACAGCCAATAACAGAGCAGCAATTCACCGACTGGGAGTATAGCATCGTACCGCAATTAATTTCACATGTGCATTTTGGTATAAACTTAAACTGAATACAGTTATATCATTGATATCTCAAAACGGTTTCTTCTCATTATCATGTAACAAACTAAGAAGGTATCTTTGCATTACATTACAAATTATTTTACAAATATGTACATATGAACAGTTAAAATTGAGATTAACATTTTAGTTATAACCAATTAACTATAGGTAGGTACCTACATACATACCTAAAACCTACATGGCATTATTCTATTAATTTATATACATTGTAGGTATATAGGTACCTGTATATTTTTAATATATGAACTTAAATGCATATTTTAAAGTATATTTAATACATTTTAAATAAATATTTACCTTTTTTTTGGCATATTTATGTTGAAAATATAGCATATTTAATCAATTTTATGGCATACCTATAATTGCATATTTTGATATTCTAAGATGCATATTTTAATAAATTTTTGATCATTAACATCCGAGCTCTAGTCATAAGTAATACTTGGAGCACGTGCACAATGTATTGCAAGTTTGTTTCTGCAATTTCTCACATAAATAGCCATAGTTAATTACACTGCTGAAATAGGCAGTGGCTCCATCCATAGTACATATGAATAATATAAAGTAGATACAGATTACAGTAACATAACTAATTTGTATGTACCTACCTACCTACCTACATATTATTAGTTAGGTATTATAACTACCTGGGTAGTAGGTAAAACATAATCATTTGAATGAGATGATAAATATTGTCTATGGGTAACTACCAATATACAGTGACGGATCAACAGAATTTTTCACCCAGAACCCAAATAATTGTAGCACCCTTTTTAAAATTTTAATAAGGAAAAAAAAAGGTCATTCGTCAATTTCTATTAAAAATTAAAAGCGGAATAAAAAGCTGCATAAATATTTTTACATTTTGTCCCCCCTCCTAAATCTGGCACTACATACATAAACTCATATAGCAATACATATAGTACATAATATACTATAAAATAATAATTGACTTAGGACCTACCTAATTTTGGAATAATAAAACAATTAATCAACTTAATTACTGTCCCCTAAAAATAAAAATAAGGAACAAAATTCTCCTTCATTTTTTTTACATAAGACAATATCTCTCTCCGCTAATAACTAGGTACCTATATAAGGTAGGTAATAAGAAAGAAGTAGGTAATTATAGAAAAAATCAACTGGATAGTTAAATATGTAATTTATAGGTATGCGTATGTAATTACTAACTATTAGGTATATTATAAAAAATAACACTATTAATAAATACTAATAATATTACATGCCCAAAATGGTCACAATAATATTCTAAACGGTATAAATGTCCCAAAACAAATAATATACCCGCAGCATATATGAATATTACAATAATCTTCCTCTTTTCAATTGCTTTCTCTCACAACTATTGGGGGTCGGCCACTCTATCCTACACTTTCAAGTCCTGACCTAACCTAACATTACAATAGTACCATATATCTAATTATTAATATAGTAGGTATAGTTACCGGGTGATATTGTCCGATTACCCGAAATAGGTCAGGTACCTATCTGATGAAATATTATATAATTAGAGGTAGGTACCAGATTATGAATATTTTGATGGGTAGTAGAAAATTAGAAAGGAATATAATTATTATCACCAAGTAGAACTAGACGTGTTAACAATATTTATTTCGCAACGTCCGTTCGTATCATTCGTGTAGGTAAACACTGAAGCTCGTACGCGATTTTCGTCATTGCGAATAACGGCGAATCAAGTCAGCACCGACGACAATATTATACATTATAAATTAAGCACGTTTCAAATATTATCGACGTTTATCTGAAATCCCGCGTCTTATCACGAACACTATTTTTTTATTATTATTATTATTATTGTTTGTTGTTATTACCTACCAGCTATTATCATCGGGATTCGTGATTTGATTAGGGAAATTTCCGACGTAACACACAGATTGTAGAGGGGGTCGGTCGCATCGAACGTATACGTCGACCTAATCGAAATTTCGAACAGTGCGATATCGGTGGCCGCGCGCGAGATGCGGCCGTTTTTCCCTTAAAAACCAAAACGAGGGGGGGAAAAACCAGTAATTAATAAAAAATATTGAAACCAACGATCGGAGGATATATTATCGTTTGCGTCGGCGGCGACCGTAGCCATTTTGACCAAAGACCCGACGGCGGGAGGGAGGGGGGAAACAAAACAAAACCCCCTTTCCCCAACTTTGCCCACTCCCTCCAAAATATTTGACCCATATGTGAACGCGTATATTTTATCCGCGCCTATAGTAATATTTACAAATACCCGTAAAACGCATTAGTATGCGGTAGTACACGAATTTTTATTACGAACGACGCTTACCTCTGGTTTTTTTTTTTCAACGAACACTGCGCAATTGTCGGTCATCCGCGTACATACCGCCGCGTCCGTGCACACTATATTATTATTATTATTATTAAACGATAGTCGCACGACAACGGTAGCGGCGCACGCACACACTTCGCGGCGGCGGGGCGAAAACGAAACGGCGCTCTCCCGTCTCCCGGAACACACCACCACCACAGACGATCTCCTCGGCCGGGACCGTTTATGGCGACGACGACGACGACGACAACGATCTCAGGCCGCGATCGTTATAACGGCCACGACTGCGTTCGGTATCGTAGCAGTGCGACGGACGGTAAAACGTGCATACGGACGGGGCGTCGGTTCGCATTATTGTCGTCTGGCTGTCGCACGGACACGGGACGGCGGCGACGTCGTCCGTCACGGATTCATCGAAACAACGACCACTGCACCGGTGCGGTGTGTTTGTGGCGCGTCGGCCGTTAAACGAGACACGTTTGGCGGCCCGACGACGTGCACGCCTGAGGGGGGGGGCTCGTTCCCGTGTGTACGATTTCGCGTTTTTTTTTATTTTATTATTCGCGCGCGTGTACGTTTACTCGACGCTCGGACGATTGGAAAACAAAGGAACGAACGACGACGTTTGTGCGCGTACGGTGAAAACGACGACGGCGGCAACGATATTATCGAAACGCGACTGACGGCGAATTATTACTGGACGGAAAACAAGATTTATGTATTTATTATCGCGCGCGCCGTAGTACACACACACACACATGCACGCACGCACGCACACCGGACGGACTGCGCACGCTCGTCGCAGACACCGTTTTTAGGCGGGCGGGCGGCGGTGGGTCGGGGAAACACAACAGAAGTGGCGCGCAGTCGCAATCGCGTCCGAGAAGATGGCCGTCGACGGGGCCCGATCATAATATTATATCCCCGGCCGGGTCGGTTACACCGCGCTCAGGTTGACCAACGTTGTCGTTTTTACTTTCCACCGGGTTTCCGTCACGCCGCCGCCACCGCCAACTATAACTACAAAACGCTACACGTTATTATTACAATTATTATTATTATTCCTATTGTAATTTTGTACAACGATATTAACATAATATCGTATGGTGTGCAACGTACCGGCCGGTTCCCGCGTAAAATATAGCAACGTTTTCGTGCGGCTCATTTTCCCCAACGTTATCAGATTATCATCGCTTATCATTCTATACCTATATAATATTGTAATTTTACCGGTGTTGATGGCGCGAGTGTAAGTTTGAGTTGCCATTATTGAATTAGCCCATTGGCTATTAATAAAATGTTCAATATGTTTAAAATACGAAAAATTCAACACTCCCATGGATATTAAAATAAATACCTATATATTACAAAAAAATTATATCGACTGATAAAAGACGAAAGGGGCTAATCGACACGGTATATACTACGGGATAACCGACAATCATAGATTTCAAACGCAAGAGCGTTATAGTGTTCCTCTGACCGTTTTACAATGAGATATTTGATTTTCAATTTTTGTTACGAGCGACATTAATTTACAGAAAATCTAAAAAAGTAGAGACCAAGCGACATTTTTTGGGTATGAGCGACTCTAACAAAATTTTTGTTCGCCAACCGACAAACACGTGGTGCTTATATGTTATAATATATAGGTATTGATTATATATTATAATATATAATCAATGGTATAATCCTTGGTGTTTGGCACATACTATTATCGCTTATCATCTTTTATAAAATGGATTATAATCATCGGTTTGTTTTTAAAGTTTTTATTCATAGTTTCGAATTTATTTCTACTTCGTGCAGTCATATTGTGCTTTCTAATATTGCTTTCAAATATTGCGACACAGGTAAAAATAATCAGGGCTATGTGCCAAAAAAATGGGAAGTTTCGCATATTGGAATGAAAAATAGACATTTTTTGAGTAATTGCAATATTGGAAAATAAATTGCTGACAAGTGCGCGTGGGTGCGTATATTCTCCAATATAATTTTTATACGGGTTACTAACACTAATGATCATTTACGACTTACAGAAAACACAAAGCCGTCCAGCGAAAGAATAAGAAATTGCCTATATAATACTCCTTAAAATACGACAGTCACAAGGTCACGAGATCTAGTGAGAGGTACCTATTAGGTAAGTATGCCAGGCAACAAACTCCAAAAATCCCTTCCACGGGATTTTTAAGAAAATTCTTTTCTGATGAACCCATCCGGTCCAAACTTGACGAGCTTTCTAGAGAGACCAAATAAAAATGAGATTCATTATTTATCATTATACTTGATCAATTATTGACTAAACTTGTTTGGACGGACAAAGGGTGCGAGTGATGGAAGGGACGGATCTAGGGGGCTAATAGGCTTGAGCCTGAGACCCTTGGACTAGAGTTTCTATATAGATCTGGGACTGTATACAAAACCTCCCAAATGGATACATTTTAAAATTCTGAGTGAAACGAGGGATTTCGCAAGTATAATTTTTCTGTTAACATTTTTCCAGAAAAAGACTAATCCAATCAGTACACGTATTATCTTTAAAGAGTTCATTCAATTTTTTGATAAACGCTTGTATACGAAAAAAACTAAAACTATATACCTTGTAATTCCAATTATTACATTGGTTAGATAACATTTAAAATTTTTTATAACAAAATATGAAACCTATAAAACAACAGAAATTTTTTTTTAACAAATATGGCACTTACGCAACAATAAAAAATGACATCGACACAGTACTATTTTTTAATTACTTTTAAAATATATATGTAAATAATAAATATATTCAAATTCTTGAATTTTCATTTTTCTTAACATATCAAAAAAATTTCCTATACAAAACCCATTAAAAATTGTGTGTACGACGTTCTCTTAAAATTGTTTGCCATTAGTAATTTTAAGTTATAACTTATAAAACCCAAAACTATTTTATTTCTATGTTAATTAAATTTAAATTGTATGAAATACTAGTTTTAGATTTTATAATGAATAGATTTATTAGTTTTACTATGGTTTTTTTTTTTGTATTTCTGGAAACAATTTTTTGACTAGACATTAGAAGACTTGATTTTATCGTTACATACGTAGTGTACCCATTTTCCGGAAGCCAATGTGACTAGAATGATATTTTGAAGAGATAATTATTCAATGAACGTATAAGAATAAACTAAAACGGAAAAGCAAAAAAAAAAAAAATGGACTTCCTTTTAATTCAAAAAAATCTTCAAAACCGTTAGCGTATTCACCCATTATATTTTCAATGAAACGTGTTGCACACATAGTCGCATGCCTTCTTATCTCTATTACATCACAAAACGCTCGCAGATATGGTGCATATAAGTACCCATGACAAATCTATTTTGTCGTGGAAGTACCTATATATAAGTTTAGCGTTTGTCACGTGTTTCCACATTGTGAATTTGTGTGCGTCTCGTGTGTACTGATGTATATTTATAGACCGTCGTATTTAGCAAAAACGTACTTTGTTGTATTATTATGTCAAGGTATGCCAATGAGTGGGTAAATACTAAATAACAATAAATTCAATAGTATATTGGATAAGATTAGTATTGAAAATTCCAAATGGCAGTCGGTCGATGGTCGACAGAATATTATAATGAATGGGTAATAAATAATAATAATAACTTTTAAAACGCGGCATTATTGTATAGTAGCGTAGACGGGACGAGTGGCAATATTATGAAATTGGGGCTGTTCACATTGTGCGGTGCCGGAGTGAAATGTATATTATAATTTATAAATAATAATTAATAGGTAGGTGGTATTCATACCTCTTCATCGAACGAATAGAATAATATCGGTTTGAATAAGTAGTAATTTATTAATTGAATTTGAAAATTGTAATTAATTTTAATTACACATGTTAATTAACTCATGTTATTTAAAATCAATGAAATCTAGAATAAAATATATTAAATGGAATCGATAAACCTCGGGTCGGCATTATTTGAAAAACATGTACCTAGTAGATTAATCTTGAAATTTTTCGAACCGATAAAACTAGAAAGTGGAAACCTATACCTACATATACATATTTATAATCATATCCCCGGACCACGGATATAAATTCAATTTTAGAAGATAGTAGGGGTGATAAATACACGTTTTGGGAAATTTTTAAATATTTTTTTATAAAAAAAAATTTGAGTACTCTGTACTCGCAAGTCACCGAGGTGAGTAGCTTCTAGATATGGCGGTGTAGGCCGTAGAGCGCCGATTGTCAAACCGACATTCGATACGGGTCTACCGGTTCGAATTCCAGTATGTCGATCCGATTTTTTTGGCGTTTTTTTTTCTCGATATCGGCGTCTACGGAGATAATAATATTTATCCGATGTACGCGATATGTGAACGAAATCTTAATAAATGTTCTTATCTTTGCAACTTTTATTATTATATTTATTATACTTTTTTCTGTTCGTTTGAACTACGTATATTATAATATATAATAATAACGCTCCGGACACACGTTTTTAGTAAATTCTTTCTGATGTTAAGATCAATGTTTTTTGAAGTAAAATGACTTCTTTTCTTATTAAATGCCACCTTAGCTTGGCATATTTGTTTTCTCATTTCCTTTACATTTTTGCATATTATAAATGTGTAAATGTCAAACGTGTCTATAGTATATAAAACGCTGCGTCTAGATTAGAGATGTGTCGTTCATGAACGAACTAGTTCAATGAACGATCTGATATTGTGAACGGTTCATTAATCGTTCACAAATTAAAATGAACTAGTTCAATTTTGAACGACCTGAATATACGAACGATGAA
>JAIPRL010007872.1:0-22003 GCA_025469235.1 Pemphigus obesinymphae | reverse complement strand
TATTTTTCCTATAAAAATAATACAGGAAAAGAACAAGTAAATTTACTTTTGATAAAATTATAATTAGGTATTTTTAAACATATAAGCTTATTATTTTTTTATTTATTATCTTGTTTAAATTATAATAATTAACAATTATTAGTAAAGTATATTTTACTAATGTAACTTTTTAAGAACATTTAAACAACTTTTATTTTATATACTTTATAATTTTAAAAAAAAAATGCAATGAAATTAATGAACACATCATACTTAGTTAAAAAAAATTGTTAATTATCAGATTCAAACGAATCATCACCATCATTTGTAGAGTTTCGTTTATTTTTTTTATTCAATTCATTTCTTAAGCGATCAGGCGCATGTTTGAACCAATTACTTAAAGGTTTCTTTAAAAGGATTTCTGTGATCTCAGGACAATGGTTGTGTACAACACCTATAAAATAATCACATATTTATTATGTTCTTGGTCATACAACAATATTGTAGTTTAAATATCAGAAATAAATTACCAAAAATTAGTTTATAAACTCTTTTATAGTTTTCTTTCAATCCTTCTTTAGGAACAGATCCCTGTCTTGTTCCTTTCCTTCCAGTCAAAGTTATTTTGGTTCCCAAATTGTTACTGAACATAACTGACATAAGTTTGTGAGCCACATCACTAATATTGTTCCCACCAAATATTGTAAGACCTTTTTCCTTCAAAATATTATTATTATATTAAGAAAATATAAATTAGTCATTTTAAACATTCATTAACAAAACTAATTTTGACCTACCAATGTTCTTCTAAAATCTTTATTATCCAACTGTTTATCTAAACTTTTGAGATTTGTGATTAATAGTAAGGGAAATATGTGTTCAATCATTTCTGTAGAATCTTCTCTCTGTTGATTATAATCTATAATACTAGTTACACTATTATTTTCACTTAATCTCTGGCGTTTCAAAAATAATTCTTCATGTCTATTTTGTACTGCTATAATCTTATCAATTTTCAGTTTAACTTCAATAGAGTTTTGCACAAGAAACTTAATGGCTAGAGAAATAAAACAAAATTATATATATTATAGGTATTTAAAAGAACTGTAGAATAATTGGTTGTATTATTTAAGAATATGCTACATTTGCATTTGCTGTATTTGTTCTAATGGGTATTATTATAAAACACACTACACTGAACTTAAATTATGTTTAGGATAAATTTAGAATTTAAACACTTATTAATTATTACCAAATTTAAAAAGTATCAGTATTTTTTTTTAAATATTGTTTGACGAGTTCTAACCATTTAAATTTATCAAAACCTAAAAACCCTATAATTTCTATGTCAACTTTTTATAAAAAGCTTTGAGATTATTATTTTTTAAGTTGGTTATAGGTATTTAAACTTTAATTTTTCAAAATTAATTAAATAAATTGTTTTAATTTGGCAAGATTATAACATATTATCTGATAGATAGACAGGTATAGTAAATGTGGATGTAACCTCCCCTTAAATTTAAAATAAGAGTGAACATTTTTATTAAAATAGGTAACATTAGGAGTTTTTAATTAAATAATTAAAATGTAAATGTAATCTATGAAATATTTAATGAATAATATTTTAATCAAGTCCAAATAATGATTTGTCTTATTTTAAATTAACTTAATAAATGTATACTATACATAGATAAAATAATATAATAGTATTTAAGGTTTTGGGCTAAATTATAATTTAATAATATTACCAAAATTATGTTTAAAATAAAAATAAAATTATGTATTTATATTACCACTTGAAACACAAAAATGAGTGCCATTATCAGCAATAGAATCATTATTTTCTTCATGTTCAGCTGAACGTTTGGAGGAAGCATTCATATGTTTATTATAGATATTGTTATCTGAGCAAAAATAACAAAAATAATTAATTAATAAATATTATACATAAACCAAAATATACAATTTAACAGACCTTTTTCAGTGTTAAAAAACTGTCCAGTGGAAGAAAGCTGTACTTCATAATTATAATTTTCTACATCTCTATTTTGGTCAAATGTTTGCATGGTCGTTTTTAACTGGGTTGAAGATTTTTTTGGCTTATTAAGAAGAAACTCATCGGATAATTTATCTAGAACAAAATAATAAAATTGTATAATTATATCTATTACAACTGTTATCAATATATATTTTTACATTTTTATTTACAAAATAGTTTCAACATAAACCAAATACAATTCGACAAACCTTTTTCAGTGTTAAAAAACTGTCCAGTGGAAGAAAGCTGTACTTCATAATTATAGTTATCTACATCTTTATTTTGGTCAAATGTAGGCATGGCAGTTTTTAATTGTTTTGAAGAATTTTCTGGCTTATTAAGAAACTCACCGGACAATTTATCTAGAACAAAATAATAAAATTGTATAATTATCTATTACAACTTACTGTTTTCAAGATATATTTTATATTTTTATATCATAAAAATTAAACCATTGGATGTTTTATGTTTATACAAACAAAAATAATATGTATTAATTAATCAAATCAGATAATACTCAATAGTGATACAAAGTAATTAAAAATATTGGTATACTATATTAAATGCAATTACAATATATAATATAGATACATAATAGTAAATACTTATATGTACCTATATAATAATTACTATTACTATGCCCTGATATATACTACTATGCACCACTACATTATTTTATAATATCATATATTTTCATAGCTAATATAAAATTTAAATAATTTACCTGAAAACAAATCCTGGGATTCTGGAAATATATTCTTATCAAATAAGCTAATATTTTGGTATTTTTTGTTTGAAATTTCTCTTGATAAAGGAGGAGTTGGATATGGAATAATATTTTTTTTCATTGTGGTTGAAAGTATGTTTAACGACTCGTCATCCGATATTAATTTTATTGATCTTTGGTGTCTTAATTTTTTCTGTAGTTCATCATTATCTGAATTTATATCAGAAATTCCATACTGGCATATTTCTAACAGTTTATTCTTGGCTTTTTCAAAGTTGTCTATTTAGAAAAAAATTTAATAAAAGATGTTTCAAATGTATTATTGTTCATATTATCAATTTATATAATAGAGCTCAGGCCAACTTAAATATTTACTACCTATTAATATTTACTTATTGAAAGAAATATTTTTAATAAATAAAACAATTGAAATGCATCAAAATAAAAAATACTAACCATATGATCCATATATTCTTGAAACGTTATAAATTTTCCAATTAAGCAAATCTGGTTTAGATTTTTGTTTCACAAATTGTTCATATTTTCTTTTGGTTAATGTTTTATTTGGATAAGGATAATAGCAATGTTTTCCATCATTTATCAGCCACGATTTACAAATAATATCTGATCCATCTTCAAACTTCACAACACAAAAATCACTGAAAAGTACAAATACATCAATTAACCTGTGTTTGATATTATTTTAAAATGAAAATATTAATATATCTCTTAATAATAACTACTTATATAATAAATATCTAAATAATAATTAGTACAAAACTGCAAAAATTACTGGATTAATTTATAATGCAGGTCTTTCATTCTGTTCAATATGAAGTAATGGAATAGCAGCAGACCAATTATTATCGTCTTTTCTAGGAATAGCAAACACAAAATATTTTTTATAGATATTATTCAGTGGCCACATTACCAACTCATTAGATAGACCACCAACCTTAAATATTTCTAGTAATGATGACAAACAAGGAACTAAATACAAATCTTGCTTTACAGTAAAGTATCTTCCAATAATGACATATGCGTTTATAGATTTATTGAATGCAATATTATGAACTCTAATAATATCGATGTCATGTTCTGACGATTTTACACTACAATAATTGTTTTTTAAATCTCCAGCTATTATTTTGAACTGTTTAAAAACAACAAGTTTGTATTGTGGATTACAGCAATTTGCAATCAGTGGGCCATCTTCATGTTGTGTTTTAAATTCTAACAATGATTCGTGAATGGCTAAATTTTCTAAGTCCTTATTAATAAATACATTATTAACTTCAACTAATCGTCGAGCAATTTGCGATAATGGATAATTAGATTGTCTGATGAGTTTTTTAATTTGAGTCATATAATTCTCAAATTTAAAAGTACTAAATATATCCAGAGGCCCAAATTGTTTTACATCTTCAGTTATATGTAGAAGAGAATGAACATTATGAGAAACATTATGAGCTCCATAAATAATTTTAAATGTTTTAACAAAGTGTTCAATAAGCTCTTGAGCATAATCAATGTATGATGATATTGATGATAAATAAGAAGAACTGAGTATAGATGCTGCAACATGAATTGTCAAAAAGTTATTATACACTTCTGGAGATAAAATATCTTTTAATGCTACCGGCCCAGAGTAGAAAAGTAGCATACGAAATTCAGTAGCTTTCCATTGACGATAGTACAATATAGATCTTGGTTTTCTTTGAAATTCCATAGGTGTACCATTTTTAACTTCATTTTCAAGAGTGTGTGCAATCATTTTTAATTTACGAAATGGTAATCTAACTCTTAGACTACCTGTTTGCCAGAGAATTAAAAATTTTTTGGTAATACCTAAACATAATAGATGTTGATAGTCCAGAGGTACTTGTGACACCAATCCTAAAATATTCTCTAGGGGGCTTGAACCTTGATGATAATTTGCATCAGAATGATTTAAAAAACCTTGATTTGTACGTTTAACACCAACAAAATCAGGAAAACAAATTCTCCTCTCATTATATTCACCAATAACTTCACACTTGGTGCAACTACTATAGCCGCTATGATATTTTACATTAAGGACAAATGCTTTAGCTGGTGTATCAGCACAAAACGCATCAAAAGAAACTGAATAGTGTTTTTCACAATATTCTAAACCATTTTCAATTAACTGTTTTGTTTCACAAATAAAATCCATTAAAAACTCATGAACACAATTGGGTTTTTTATTCATTCCGTGGTAAATACCAATAACAAAAACATAATTTGTTTTGATTATTGAACCAAGAATGGGCCATACTTGATTATTAGATGATTTAGAAAGTGGTAATCCATCAATATTAAAAGTTATACCCAGTTTATTAGCGTTGAATGAGTATTCTTTATTTAATTTGAGAAATTTTTCAAGTTCTTTTCTAATACCATTGTGCCAATACTGGCCAGGGTGAACTTCTCTTAAACTAGTATGTCTAGGGGTATGTAATAAAGTACGCGCATCACTTGGTAATTCACCTATTGGACCTGTATAAATTATAAGAAACAATAATAATAATAATATGTATTTTTTAAATATGAATACTAATAATATTAGTATTATATAAAGTTATTACCTATATTATAATAACTTTTCATTTCATCATTATCACCTACCTTTATGATTTTTCAAGATGGATAGTATTCGATTCACTGATTTTAAAGAAATATTATCTTCAACAGCCCAACTAGCAATTTGTTCCTTAAAGCTAGGCCGGGGACTATGAATATCTGTTATGTAATTATTAGAAGAATCTACAATATCATTATGTTCTGTAGTATCATTTAATGGAGTTTGAAAATAACTAGAGTTAGGTAAAACTGTAAGAAAATCACTCGGAAAATCATAACTACTCGCATTATTAATTTTCCTATTGAAATCTGTATTTTGAATTGGTGAATCAACATTTAAATCATTTTGTCTTTTACATATTTTATTAGAATTTGAAATTTCCATTGATAATGTTGTTGTACGTTTTATTTTGTACATAGATTTTTCAATAAAATTTATTTCTTCTAAGACACGCCTTCGTAGTTGGCGTGACGATAAATCCTCAATGGGCTTTTTTATAGCATTTCTATAGGAAAAATTATATAAAAAATTACACAATAAATACAATTTATTTATTTATATACCTATTAATTATACATAATTATTGTATTTAGAAATTTCAAAATGACATTTTCATCCATATATTACATGTAATATATGGATGAAAATGTCATTTTGAAGTTTAAGTTAAAATGTGCACATACTCGTTTCATGATAGGAACCTACTACCTACGTACCTACCTAGCTTAATCTTAATTTACTTTTTATAATAGGTAAGCATATTTAAGTTATAAACTTGAATACTTCATTATATAAGTATCTACCTATAAGTAACTCGTATATAAGGCACGTAAACGTATTTGAGCACATTTCAGACCGAACATGAATAAATTGAGCAATACAGCGTGATCCACAGCCTGTAACTCGTGCTCGAATGCGATCACGACCACGGTTGCTCGACTTATATTTGCTGAATTTTCAGCCCACAAACAAATTCATCGTGAGTATTTTAAAGTGAGCACACATTCTCGGTCAGAATATGGCCAAGTGTGGACGCACGTACCTATAGGTATGGTCTCTATATATCTATACATAGTTGCACAATTTTATTCGCGTGTAAGATTAATTATTACATTATTACTTATTTTCTAGTTATAAATACCTACTGAACTAAAAATTATAAACTATATTACTAGGTATTATATGAATTATGTATACATATTATAATATCTTACCGTATTACAGCCTTGTCAGACATATTTTACATCAATGTAAAATGTAAGAACAATACAAATTACAAAATATGTTACGTATATATAGGTACATAAACGGCACAAATAAAATGGTGGAAAACTGAAAATAAAAACGATTAACTAAAATCCATGATTTTGTATATATAAATTAATATAATAGTATTTCAATTTTCATTCGTTACCAGTGGGAAGGTATATTTTTATAGGAATAACCGAATAACCATAGAATAACCAAGGAGTTTATTTTGTATTTACAGAGTGACAAACCACGCGTATAATATGTTCTCTGATAAAATATAACATATACGAACCGTTCGCGCAAGCATCTTTTTGTCACAAAATGATATCAATGCGCATGCGCGAAGACTTTTAATTTTTTTCCCCCGGCAAAATAATACCACAGATAACATGAAATTTTCCCGTGGTGATTATATATCATATGATAACTGATAACAGATATTTTTATTTTATTTCGTTTACTGCAGTCTGCGACCAGTAATAACTATAAATAAATAATATTCAACAAATACCTATGATTTACTTTGTAGTGTACACACAAATAGGAATACAATAATGGCTAAATGAAACTAATCTAGAATAGTTTAGGAATAAAAAAGGCACGAGTAGACGGAATTAATTTGGAACCAAATAGAATTTATTAAAGTGTAGTATCCACAAAGGAAACAAATAGGAATAAAAAAAATACGAGTTGAAGGAATTAATTGGGAACCAAATAGGATTTATTAACATTTTGGTATAGTATCCACAAAGGAAACAAATAGGAATAAAAAAATGGAACTAATCTTGAATATTTTAGGAATAAAAAAAGTACGAGTGGAAGGAATTAATTTGGAACCAAATAGGATTTATTAAAGTGTAGTATCCACAAAGGAAATAAATAGGAATAAAAAAATGGAACTAATCTTGAATATTTTAGGAATAAAAAAGGTACGAGTAGAAGGAATTAATTTGGAACCAAATAGGATTTATTAAAGTGTAGTATCCACAAAGGAAACAAATAGGAATAAAAAAATGGAACTAATCTTGAATAGTTTAGGAATAAAAAGGGCACGAGTAGAAGGAATTAATTTGGAACCAAATAGGAAGCATAGATTATTGATGTTCAAGTAGGAGTAAAAATGGAATACAATAGGAACTAGAATAGGAATTCAATAGGAATCAAAAGTCTTTAACTAATAAGGAAGTGTTATGAAATATAATATAACTCAAATAGGAAGCAGGAATAATAGGTTCCAGAAAAGGAACATAAGTTCAGGTTCCTTTTAAATTCCCAGAAACAACAGTGCTACTAGGGTCAAGCACAGACTGGCCAGCCGCAAAACCTATCCTAAATAAATAGAATAACACACACACACACACACAGAAAATATAATGTAAAATAATTCACACACACACACACACAACAATTAACAGATGCAAAAATAAATATAACAAAAATGGCTATTAGAGCCTTAAAAGTATAAAATTTACAAGGACAATTCGTGCCGATGTGCACAATATAAAAATTAATTGTAATTAGTACAAATAAAGGCTATTTGAGTCTACAAAATATTACAGTAATTGGTGCCGAAAAAACAATGTATCAATAATTTGCACAGCGGTAAAGTTTTATATAGGGACGTACAGTGTACACTCTGTACAGGTCTATTTCGCACGGCGGATGGAGATAGACAAAAAGAAAAACAACGCATAATAATATAATTCACAAAAACTGAGAATGATTAAATTACGTAATATGTGTGTGTGTGTGTGTGTATATGTGATCGGCCGGCATTGGTGGCGAAATGACCATGAAAAGTGGTATTCTTGTGATGGTGGTACGGGGTGGTGTAATTAACGAAGCGGCTCATCGCCGAAGCCATAAAACAATGGTTAATATCAATTTAGGTTGCAACATATAAAATAGATGAAGGAAAATATTTTTGAGACCATCTCATCAGTGTTTTGTAAATTATTAATTAGAAAAAAAGTTAATGCCATATACAAAAGTAAAAATGATTTACCTACATAAAATATCAAATGATATAATTTAAATATCTTTAACCCTGATGTGGTCGTTTCAAAAATATTGTCCTTTATCTATTTTATAATAGGTATCTATTTTCTCTATATTTCTTTTAAATGTGTGTGCCTGTACATCTCATATATTATATATTATATTATCTCAGATTTTTTTTGTATCTCGTGTTCTCGTTACTTTGTGTCGCAGCACAAATGTACGACGAATAATTTGTACCTGAAATTCACGTATCACTCAGCAAGTACTATAATTATTTATTTTAGCAGTTTTAGTTTAACTAAAGTAAAGTTATATTATATTTTACCTCTGTATTATTGAAATCGAGGATAGGTATTGATATTTTAGAAACTTTGAGAATTACTAAAAAAGTAGGTACCTACTGAAAATGACTATGAAAATAATTTACGAAATAAGATAAATATTTAAAACTTTTTAATATATATTTTTATAACTTTATTCTACGCTAAATTGTATATTTTATATTTATTTATTCATACTCCAAGCATAAAAAAGCCTTATAAATGAAAAAATGTTCTAAAATGTAAAAAACACAAAATTAAAATTTCATTTTTAATTTCTCTAAAATCGAAATGAATCGAATTTTGTATTTGGAAAGCAATGCCCTAGACCATCCACTAAAAAATATATTTTGCATCAAAATCCATGCCTTAGTAATAACTAATTATATTTACAAATAATTATGTTATCGTTATTCTATAACATATAAATATTTAAATGATTTCTAAAATTGAGTAAAATTTACATTTTATTAAGTATGCTTTTATGATTCAATATGTTGCGGATTATCTATTTTTTTAAACATATTACGAATCTGAAAAAATTTATAAACGTATTTTGACTTTTGAACTAGTGGAATTTCAATCATTTCATACCTAATAGGCTAAAATTTCTATGGACGTCCAAATAATAGTTTTAATTTTTTTTTATCTAATTACCTAGGTATCAATAATGTTCTATATTGAAATAATAATATGATTTAAAAAAACAATATAGTATAATTAGTAGTTAATCTCGGAAGGATGTGTTAATATATTAGTAGGGTAGTATAGCCGGTTTTAGCCCCCCCCCCCTGCAGAACCACTTTGACACCTCCATCACCCTAGTAGCACCGCTTTACCCCTCCACTCCAGCGGTTCATTCACCACCCTGCCTTAAAGGTCACGTGACCCCACTTGATCTTTTCTAATTGGGCAATATAATTATCGATTAATCCCAATTAATTATTGATAATTGGCCGCTTGACCTCAATTGACCTAAACCAATTAGTGACACTTAACCCTATACCTGAAATTTGTCAAATTATCAACTTGTTTTCAAATTTAACGTTTTTACCGAAATTTGCGGATTCAGGGGAAATTGTCAAATTTTTTCATATTTAATCCTTTATCTGAAAATTGTTAGTCCGTTAGAATAGATGAGAGTCGTTCAAGTCCACGCCCTCCCGTCATCGTGACATTCACAGAATATTTTTCCTCGCGTATTCGCCGTCGTCACCGAAAACCGTTCGAGACTGTAAGGCTAACCTAATTTAACCTATATTAAGGTTTCACATTTATAATTCATTGATAACATTATTATTATTATTATTATTATTTTTTTATAAACAATGTTAAATAAATCGTTGTATGATTCCCAGATGAACTGGGCGAAGCTGAGCAGAGGTAAGCTGATGCTATCTAGATCAATCAAATACCCAGTCGAACCGATCTGAACTGAGTCGGAAATAAATATATAATTATGTATATAAAGTTTTCTGTAAATATTGTAAAAATCCTACAGTATATGGAGTACCTATTTAGTTTAAACTATTTTTTATAAATATAATTTAAAATATTAATACCAGTGGCATTTACAGACTTGGGATATTGGATGTTAACATATAACAGAAGTTCATCCCTCCCCATACCTTCTTACATAGGAAAAAAATATATAAGCACAAAATATATGCGACGTTCTCATAATTTTGTATTTTTGTGTAATATTCAGGTTCTTTAAACTTAATTTTTCTAATAAAGAGGGGCAATCATTTTCATCTAATAATAATTAATAAATTAGATAGGAAGGAAAAACATTCAGAAAGTTTGAAGTCTACTAGGCTAGTAAGATTAAACAATAGATACGCAAGCGTATAGTCATGATAAGAGTGAAGTAGGTATGTTTAATTCATAAGCAGCAAAGTGAAGGAACTTTCATTGTATTATATTTAGTATCGCACAATTAGAAGTAGTGAAAGAGTCCCAATCGGGGGGGGGGGGGGAATAGGTGAACATTTTTAGCCGGGGAAAATTTATAGAATAAGCCCTTTTACAAAATAAAAAGGTCATATAATATGGAAAACACTAATGATAACTTGAACTGGATGCTAAATAGTTTACATCCTAAAAAACGATTTGTAACTAAATATCCCTAATAATTTAGATCGTCTATGATCGCATTAAATTTTTATACGAATTTCCGAACTTTAACTCAATAGTTAGGCCTAAAAATGGATATACACAATTTAAAAATTTAAATTAGGGAGGAAAAGTACCTAAACAATAATAAGCGTGATGATGACCTGCGGACGAAACAAGTCGTTAACTAAAATCTTTTTTCAAATACTCTAAGCACATTTTCTTTTGTATGTATAATTTTGCTTATATTTATTGTTATTTTTATATTTATATATATTTGTTTTTATTAATAAATTATAAGTATTATTATTGTGGATTTTTTAGCAAAAAATATCTGCTTATCGTAACAAAAAAATATGTATATAGTATACCTTAAGATAGCAAAAGTTAAAAAAAAAAATCAGAGAAATATCAGTAATTTAAATATTTAAATATACCAATTCAAATTTTTGATTTGGAAGAAAATTAAAAATCTAATTTGAAAAAGTGTAATTTATTTAAAAAATATATATAATTATTAAAATATTGGAGTCTGTAATTGGAAGTAAATAGTAAAATCGGGAATATGGATTCTTAGGAATTTTAATAATAGTAGAAACCAGTGGCGCCGAATTTCTAAAAATGTACTCAGGCCAAATGAAAATACAACGGCCCCAAGCCACCCCAGCGGCCACAAGCCTACTCCGTCCGCCTGCGAACCCCCCCCCCACCCACCGGAATTAAATTTCTGTAGATATTAGCATTCAACTGAGATAGAGAAGTCTCTGAACTATGAACTAGGTACCTAAATAAATAAGTATTAATATAGATCTCTTATTTTCATCAAGTAACCAAGTATAGTTTATTATGTTGATTAAAATATTGCAAAGACGTCCAGCCTCTGATCGTCGGCCCCTTTAAAAATGTGGTCAGGCCGTGGCCTGACCTAAACATAGGACTCGGCGCCACTGTTGAAAGGAAAAAAATAGGTGATGAAGTCAATTTCCAGGACATCGTTAACGGTAACGTTATATGATTACAGTGGACAATTTACCGAGCTTAGTAATCGAGAACTCAGGTAACGAATACACTGGAAGTGAAGAAACCTGAGGTGTGATCAATTTGCAGGACATCAGAAATGTTACATGGTTACAGCGAGCTATTTACCGAGCTTAGAAATTGAGGATACTGTAAGAGACAAAATCTATGGTACGGATACGGATACTATTATATATACGTGTACAGTGTCCGATATATTGTCTTCTTTGGTCATCTCAACCCATCAGTAATTTAGGAAATAAGAACATAATTGTCGAGTACACTGGACACCGAATTGGTTAATCGCTTACAGCGACCAATTTAGTTAATCTTTGACTCTCCTGTAATATATCGAGTAAATACAATTGATACATTAGACCTCGATTTGGAAACGAAGATATCAAGAGTGTTTTAGATCAACGTTATATTTAAAGATATTTGAAGTTTGGCGGTACTACCTATTGATATCATAATCTGTGGAGTTTATTACAAAATCCATAATAACCCGATAACTGATATCGACCCTTTAATATTTGAATAATTTATCCATGATTTTAAAATTTTTAAATACGTTATCGTAATTAATTATTCGATTTCAATCTAACATTTAAATATGTATATTTCATGTACTTTTCGTAAAACACAAAAATTCGTATCCTTAAATTAACGTGGTTATCATAAAGTATTCATAAAATTCGTAGAATCAAAATGTAGGTAAGTTTTACGTATGTTTTAAGGACGTATATAGATTTTAATACTCATTAACATAGGTATTAAATCCAGTTTTTAGTATCAGGCAAATGACTTCGCACTGAAAGGGTAGATCACTGTTTTAAATCAGCGGTCAATTTATAGATATTTGAATGTTGGTGGTGCTATCTACTGATAACATAATGTATGGTGCACGGTTTACCACGAAAACCATAATTATATCTGATAACCGATAACAACCGTTTGATTATTTAAATTTTGTAAAGATGTGCATTGTATGGATATCTACTATCTTTCAATCTAACATTTAAGTGGATATACCTATGAATATATATGTAGTTTACGTGATACATGAGAAGTCGTGTCTATTATAAATTTACGTGGTTTTCATTAAGTGATCTTCAAAATCATAAAATCAAAATGTGGGTAAATTTTAAGTACCTACTTTTTCCAGTTTTCAGTATAATATATGATGGCAAAATAACAATAGGTACATTTTCCATAGGTACTAAATGAAAAAGGTAAATAATTATATTTAATACGTATATGTTTATTGAGACTCTGTAATATATGTATCTCCAGTTCACACAATATGTCAAAATGTAATCATTATATAAAATATTATTTTATTATTATTATAGTGAAATAATACTTTCATTTTGATAAGTTACTATTAATGGTATACATTTTTTTATTTCTCTTTGTTATCTAACTTCCTATTATATATGATGACAACCTAATATCAAAAATTAAAACATAGAATTGGTTATATCTAGGTACCTAGATAGATACCAGTAATTACATAGGCCTATAATATAATAATATTAGTATTACATGTCAGCTATACCTACTGATATGTGATAAAATTTTTTTTTTTCTATTTATTTTATTAAGTATTATGTAGGTATTCAATTAAGAAATTTTTGAAAATGCTAAAGTTCTTCAATTAAAATTTTATCATACTTCACTGTTTTATATACTTTCACATTATATGCAAATTTACAGGTATGAAATTAAAATCCCAGTAGGTATTTTCATAAGATGCTTGCTGTATAGTATTAAAATTGAATGGTTATATATTTTACCTGAAATTTTGTCTGTTTACCATATTTTAGTAATAATATTAATATATTAAATAAGATTTTAGTGTTAATTTAAAAATGTTTTTGCAGTTTATTGTCCACAAAATGTACAGTCGCGAGTAATAGTGTCAAAGAACAACAATCTTTATATTTCTTATCAAGGTAGCTATGTGCCAAGAACGGATTCTGTAAATTATAAATTTAAACTAAAATTGATTTTTTGTGTATTAGGGAAATAATGAATGTGACAGGGGAATAAAATGTCTGTCTATACAGTGATCCTGCGTAAAGGTAATTTGTATGTATTTATTTATAAATATAACATAATATATAAATCTATTTAAATATGTAAGGCTTTTGTATGATGCTATGACATAGCATTATATAAAATAATATGTTATTATTATAACACAGTTAAATAATACTATCATTTTGTTAAGTTACTATGAATATATTACATAATTTATATTATAACAAATTTTATTCAAATTTATTTATAGTTCCTACCGTATTTTAAAAGTGATAAACTACCGTGTATTAAATATAGTTGGTTGTATCTAGGTACCTAGATAGATAGGTACCAATAATTATGTAGGCCTAATTAGTAATGTACCTACCTATATAACATTGGTATTACATATCAAATAAATTTTTATTTTTAAAAGGCATTGATTTTCTTGTTTTTTATAATATTAGACTTTTTTCAAAACATTTTGTTTATTGTCTAACTTGCATATTATAGGTACCTAAAGCAATATCAAAAATAAAATAGAAATATGTTGTTAAAATTTTACTTGAAATGTTGTAACTACCTACCAGTAATATATATGCCTCATTGGTAATTTTGTCTTTTGTAAATACTTATTTGGATTTACATGTTAAACATTTTTTAAAAATTCAGTCATCATAAAATAGTGAATTTAATCTTTTAAAACTATCATATTAGATTACATCATTCTGTCCTTATATTTAAAACTAATAATTTAGTATTATTAAGTCAAATATGTATGATTACAATTAATATATATATATTAATATATTTTTATTTTTATTATATTTTAGTATAGTCTGATGATTGGTTTGAAACGATGTACTATGGAGCCATAGATCAAATTTGATTATCATTATGGAATAAATTTTTAGCCATATTTTCATATATAGGTATTAAGAAGTATTATTGAATCTTGTTCGCTCATTACTGAATAAAAATTGCAAATTATTACAACTATTTAAAATAGGAATATTGCTCATGTATTTGCTATGCACTGTATTGAATTTATTTTTATTTTTTAGCGGTACAATAATATGAATTATGTATTTTTGTACGTAATTCCATGTATCAGATTTTTAAATGGTAAGAATGAACCACACACCATCACATACATCAGGTATGTATTATTAAATATAATATACAGTTTTGTACCTATAGGTATATATTATGGTACCTACTTATATAGGTACCATAAGATAATACAAAATAACTATTATATTAGTTTTTTTTTATAATTGTACCTAAAATTTATATGATTTAGATAATTAGTGGGGAGCAGCTAAATTGGTTCCCGCTTGGAAATGAATCTATCACAGATGTGAACCGAAATAGTTCCTGTTCGGAAATGGGTATAATTTGATTCCCATATATGGGTTAAGCATCGAAAATGTTATTTACTGTAAGTGTAACTAATTTCAGTTGAATATTTAAAAAAATCACTTAAAATTTATATTGTGTAAAAAATAATATTTAAAAGTCAATGTATCCGATACATTTTTACTCATTAATTTCAATATTATCATTGATTATAAATTATACAATCAATGCTTATTGTTTAATGATAGTACTAAGCATGTACAAATGAAAAGGAAGATGAAAAACTTCAACAGTAAATAAATATCAGTACTTACATTTAATTAAAATTCGAGAAATTAAATTTACTTTATAATTTTGTCATGTATGTACCTACTATCTGCCGTTCACTACCTGAATAATAATGGATTTAAAACGGGAATCAATCTACATCCTAGAACCATTGATCCATTAATGGAATCTACCATTTTTGCTTTTAGCTTACATAATAAAAATCAAGAACTCAACTTGCTCTAAATTGATCCATATTTACTCAATTTGAATTTTTCTTAAAAATCAGCATTAAAGTTATTTAAAATTCTCAAAAACCCAATTACATAAAAATATATTTTTTTGTTTTGAAACTTGTCATGCAGTCTTATAGAATATCAACTGTCTAAAAATATTAGTTTGCTGTAGAGATACTAAACTATCAGTTATAAAATAATATTTAAAAATAGTTATGAATGATGTAACAAAAGATAAACTAAGACATTTAAACCGTCAATAATTTATAAGACTGAATATATAATATTTAAGTATTTCTGTGTTTCAGATTTTGTGCAGCGTATAGAAAACGAATATTGAATAAATTTCAATACCATTGTTTTCAGCGGTTTTCAATCTTTTTAACAATGCGGCACACTTCATCTCCTACACAATCTTCACGGCACACTAATCCATATATTATACCTATTAAACATATATAAGTAGTAGGTACCTATATATATATATATATATAATACTAGACTTAGACTTTCCACATGATTAATAATTGTGAAATAAATTAATGGAATGATGAAAAGGATTTTACAAACATACATTTTGATTTTTATTATTTTAAACATATTTATATTGGCAGAAATATTTATTTCATATGTACATACTCGTAATATAGTGAATGATCAACGAGATATTTGTGCTTGACCAGTGCTTACTCTCAATTCCTCAATTCCTCTACGGATTGAAGTCGTTCTCTTTTTTTACTTTTTATTGTTGTGAGTGCTGAGAATCCTTGTTCGCACAGATTCGACGTGAAGAACGCTAGTAAAACTGTCATTGCTTTTATTGATATTTCAGGATATTCTGTTCAATCGTATATCCAAAATTGATTAACATTCATTTCTTTAAATTTCAAGTTCAATGTTCGATAATTTTTCAGCGAGACAAGATTGTCTTTTTCAGTGAATTTTAAACCAACCACCTATTAATAGATACACTGAATGGATTTTGCACCCAGTCATACATAGTCTTCAACATGTATGCTAGGAATGTATTTAGTCATTTTGTCTTAACATTGTTGTAACAAGTGTGTAAAACTAGTTTTCCATAGAATACATTTTTCATTAAAAGCCATTAATTTTTTAGATGATGTTAGGATATTTTCGTTACAATCTGTTAAAAAAGAAACTTTGTTCTATTATTCTTCATCTCCAAGAAATTCGAATTTCAATTCTTCTATAGTTAGAAATACAATTATTTCTTTACTCAAATCATAAAAATGTGATAAAACACAACTTCTTGACAACCATCTTATTGCACTATGAAAAAGCAATTTTGAGTAATGTAAATCTATTTCTTTGCAAATTTTTTTAAAGAACCTTGACTTTAGTGAACTATTTTTAATATAATTTATTACTTTCACGACTTAATCTAAAACTTCCCCAAAATCACTCGACAATGATTTTGTCACAAGGACTTCTCTATGAAGGAAACAATGGTCAAAAATTATATTTTCATATTTTTTCTTGGCAAAAGAAACAAAGCCTTTGATTGAACCAGTCATTCCGGGAGCTCCATTGGTACATACTCAATACATTTATCCCATTATAAATTAGCAAATTTCAGATAATGGTGCACGATTTCGAAGATGCCTCCACCTTTGGTTGTCTCAGGAAGTGTTTTAAAACACAAAAAGTTTTCCACAATATCTTCGTTGGCAACTATGCCTATAAATACCAAAAGTTGTGCTTGTCCACTTAGGTCAGTTGACTCGACTAGTTGTAATGCAAACAATGGAGAATCGCGGGATTGTTTCAATTCTTGTTCTTCAATATCTTGAGAAATGTGTTCTATGTGTCTACTAATGGTATTGTCAGATATAGTAATTTTTAGCACTTCTTTTTCAGCTTCTTTGCCAAAAAGTACTTTCACTATTTCACAGGAAGCAGTTAAAATCAGTGTTTCTGCTATTGTGTGTGGTTTCATTTGTTTAGCTACGAGTTCTACTACTAGATAACTAGCTTCTTGAGATTTGTCAGAAATGGTTACTATTTTTGTCGTTTTTACAGATTGTTGAGTTTCTGATTTCAGTAAATGTTGAAAATATGAAACATCTTTATCTACCAAATGAGAATGCTTGGTGGAAAAATGACGTTTTAGTTTACTGGGGACCATTGATTCATTTGACAGTTTATCACTGCATACAAGACGCCATGGACGAGGATCATCTATATTACCAGATCAAGAAAATCCTATGTTTAAATAATCATCATAATACTGACGTCTGATATTTAATTTAGTTTTTTCTTGGATTGTTCACTCACCAAAATGCTGTCCGCAGAACGAATTAGAAATTTAATCTTTATAAAAATTATATTATAATTGAAAATAATTAAATAAAATAAAATAATTGAAAATATACCTATACGTTATTAAAACAAACACATAGGTACACATACATACAATACAATATTACCGCGACATATAACGTCGGAGTCGGCTGCGACGGGTATACTAATACTAATACAGGGATCTTATCTTAATGCTTACTATTTGACACCGATTGTCGATAATACGAGTAAATACTACACATTTATGAAACTATTAATAGATTTTACGCGGCCCACTTCTAGGTCGCTCACAGCACACCGGTTGAAAACCACTGGTTTATGGGAATTACTTTTGCGTGTGAGCATATATAACTAACTGTATATACATCTGTAATGGTAGATGCTTAATTAAAATTTAATTATATTAAAAAATAATGTAACTAATACTTATGCAAACAGCAAACAACGACCCTTCCTTTTCTTTGTAAATAATAATAATAAAAAAAATTATAAATATGTAATTATCTTTACCACCTACTCACAAAATTTACATGACATTAATGTTATATTTGTATATTATCTTATTTTTGGGCTTGTCCTGTTCATATTATTAAAATTAAAATTAAAATAAAATTATTTTTTTTATTTTTTTAATTATGTTTTTTTTAAAAAAATATTAATTATTGTAGAGCCAATTGGTGATATGTTATTTAATTTATAATGTTTATTTTACTATAATTTTATCAAGAGTTTTGAAAACTACACACTATTTTATTTTTAGTCACATACTATTTTTCGTTATCATTTGTATACAAAAAAATTAAACAATAACCCTACTAAATATGTTATAATAATTTTTGTTTATGAAATTTCACTAATTTGATTAAATTTTTTTTTGGTATTTATAACTAATAGTATTTGGTTAGTATTTAAAGTAATAATAATTTTGTACCTATCTATTGTGTATATTTTATAAATGTTATCAATATTAAACATATTTATTAATACCAAAAGTTTGACTGAAGTCATCGAGTGTTAATAGAAAATGTATGAACAATTTTTGTAAACGTTTGATTAGTACCTAAATTTAATATAATATTATGTCAATACATGTAGGTATACTGGTGCTCAAAATACAATTATTTTGTTATTCAGTTGAATTATAAATCTCAATATATGAGTAGGTATATAAAATATAGAAAACATAAAACAATTTATTTGAAGTCAAATAAAGACATTACTGAATATTTTCCAAACATTTTTATCTGTAAAATTAGAATTCTTGATAGGTACCATACATTTATTATATTACATTTATTTTAAAAACGTTATTTCTAAATTACGATTATCGTTTGTTTTATTATTGTCAATATTACAACCAATGAGTGTAGGTATATAAGAGAAACAATATTTATATAATGTATAGGTATTATAATAATTAAATTGTGCTGTCATTTAATTAAATAATATAAAAAAAAAAAATGAATACTATATAATATAGGTAGTACAATTCAAATGCTATTTAATAGATTAGTTAACTACCTAGTCGCAGGTTCTGGGAAAAAGAATAAAATTTTTTAAGTGAAAACGTACCTATCCAGATAGATAATTTTCAAATTTAAAATCAGGTATGTAAATATTTATTCTGTATAGGTATGAATTCCAGATAGGTACCTACTATGCATTTTGAAGTGAACTTTTACAGTTTCACAAAATATTTATATAGATATATAGGTAGTATTAAAAGTTATGAAAATGAATCACACAGCACATATTACATGGACACTTAACTTTCATGTGATACAAATAAAATGCATCATTAAAAAAAAAATGTGATGTGTATAAATAATATAATATAGGTATTAATAATTATCATAGTATAATAGTCATATGGGACAAACAATATTTATATTATGTATAGGTATTATATAATTGAATTTTGTAGTTACACGGTGAGGAACTGTCATACAGTATTTTAATTTAGTTAAATAATACCTATAATATATCATATAATGTAATAAAATATTATAAATACCTATACAAAAAAAAAAAAAACTGAATTTTATGACAACATTACTGAATATTTAATAAACATCTTTGTATGTAGAATTTCTATTCTAGATAGATAGGTACTATATATTTCAATGTAGATACCTATAACTGAATTTCAATCGGTTTTGAAAAATGTATAAAGCCCATATAGTATTAAACACTAATATACATAACACATACAACAGTGCTGGAAGTATCGTTATTTGTTAATACTATCCTCTATATAATACAGTGTACAAATATTTTTAGTATTATTGCAATAGAATTGAATAAACTGAAATAATGCAATATATGAAACATGATACAACCAATGAGTTTTAAAAAAAAAAAAAATGTATAAAATGTTATATAGAATAGGTAGGTACTATGATATATATTAAAATTTAATTTAATTTAGTTAATTAGTAGTCCGGAACAAGTACAAAAGTAAAAACTTACCTATAAAAATAAAAATATTGTCAACATATTAGGTAGGTAGGTACCTATATAATTTGTTTTTTGTATAGCATTTTTTCTGTATTGATATGAATTCCAAATAGGTAGGTTTCATGTATGTACCTACTATATTAAACAGTTTTTTATTAAAAATTGTAAAAATGAATCACACAGGGTACCTATATTTCATGGACACTAAGCATTCATGCGTATCGGTACGAATAAAATGTAGGTACCTATCATTAAAAAAATAATATAATGCGTATAAATACAATATAGGTATTAATAATTATCGCTTTGTATAATTCTTTGTAACTTTGAAAAAAAAGTTTTTAGTTTAATAATAATGGGGGATAAAAAAACTCGCGAAAAAATCCAAAAACGAACGTCTACTAAATCTACTCGTACTTCAGGAACGACCTGTCAAATTCCAAGTAATTCTATACACTACACTCTACCCTAACTACCTATCGGAGATCGAACCTCAGACCCTACGCATGACGACTATCGTACCTACCTAACGACGTAACCACTACACCGATATGAAATGCATTCGATATTCCAATCTTATAAGTTATAAGTGCCGCGAACTGCGTAAACAACGCGCTCGGCAGGAAATCCGTCCAATTGAGTGCCGACCATGCGGGAACGAAAACTGATGAGGAATACATGTGGTCCGGGGTTAACGACGGCGGAGAACATGATTCCGTCATCGGCAGGACTCGAGAATAATAAAGGAATTTATAAATAATATAAAATATACCTAGATAGTAAAGAAAATTATCTATGGGTATAAGCACAGAGTAATAATAATAATAATAGTAGGTAATAATAATAATAAGAGGAAGTAATATTCGGGAATTTCGACGTGATAACACAATATTGTGATGGAGTGAAAAAAATATCGCTTAGAAAGGTGATAACGCGTACACCCCGTGAGTAGGCCTTCTGCACGTCCTACATTACTCTATTTTCCGTCGCGCGTAGCGGAATATCTAAAAAAGGACGCGGAAAAATTCTGAAAACTTTTTTGTCCGGCGGCGAGGTGGTTGGAGGCGAAACGGTGGCGGCAAGATGTCCTAGACCTCATTTCGCCGCCGGACACTTCGCCACCACAACCAATATTAATTTATAACATTTAAAAAATGTAAAAAAAAAAATATTATGGAACTTTGGTATTATGTCGCCATCGACCTATTCGCCTCCACCCCACCATTTCGTTGCATTTTTTCAACCTTTTCGCCATTAGCACCCAATACTATACGCCTATACCTACCT
>JAIPRL010007871.1:0-22004 GCA_025469235.1 Pemphigus obesinymphae | reverse complement strand
TCACATAATTGGTTTTAGATAAAAAGCATGATATAAAATGTTGAATAGTTGATCTTATTAAATCATATTGGTATCGTATATAGGTAATAAATAATCTTCATTATCCGTGAATGGCTAAAGCCTAAAAAGGGTGGCGATATCAATGCGACACCGATAAACTTCATTTCGGTCTACATCTACAACTTCTTCGATTATTCGTTTAACAGGAAAAGTGTTAAATTATTTTGAAAGAGGAACGCTTAAACTACCTATGCTATCTTGAAAATATGTAACCTAACAATGATGTAAAAAAAATGTTGGATTTTTCTACTCGTTCGTGTTCTATAATAATCTAAAATGTTTTTTTAAAATGTCCACTGGTTAAGAAACTGTGTGGGGGACGAAGTCCTCCGCGGCTTACTTTTTCTCTAATATGTCCCGGAACGCTGATTTTTTAACTAGGCTCAGAGTCCGTCCTTATTTTTTTTTTCCAATTCAACCACTGATTATAGGTAACTGGTTCGATATACATACATAACATTAAATCCGAAAATTCAATGTTGGATGCACATGTGTGTATGATTTAAAATCTTTGGATTCGATCAATCGGTTTCCCTAGGATAGACTATTGGTAGAATGAAGGTGAGACATATTAAGACTCATCAATATATTATTTATCAACGATCTTCCTTTTGTATCTGCAGCAATTCACTCAGTTCATTATTTTGGTGTTTTATTTAACACCTTACATATAGTAAGACACACTTTAAATTTTTATCATATATTACCTGTAAACAGTGGCGTATTTATAGGGAGGAGTCCAGGGATACTGAACCCCCAAAATCAAAAAAAAATTTTGATTATAAAGACTAATATTAAATACCAATAAATAATACATTTTTGAAAATATAATTTTATAGACTAGAGATAGAATTTCGATGACTTAAAAGGTGACAATAGTGCCCAAAAACTAATATAACGACTAAATTTTAGATTCTTAGTGGAGCAAAATATTTCTTTGTTAAATGTTGATGATTATTATTTTATATATTTCTATTGGCAATTTTTTTAACCACATGTACTAATTTTTTAATGTGTACTCATTTTTCAGCAGAAAATGTTATCATCATAAAAATCATCACCTGTAAGAGGTAATTTGTCAATTTTTCGATAAACATATAGGAAAAAACTATTGAACAATGCCGAAAAACCTGGTTAAAATAATGATAATTTCTTCAAAATTCCTAAAATCTTGTTTCTAAACACTTGAAAAATTGATATGTATTTAATGTTAAAAATAAACACGTTTAAAAATAACAAAACCATTTTATAAGATTATTTAAAAAAATATTTTAATAGTGATGTGTTTACTATTTCCAATGACTTTATAAATGCGGTTGGTGTTTTCGCAATCAAAAATTGATGAACTATATTATTAGGCAATGGTTCTTAGGTACATTCATTTATTTATCATTCATTATCAAACTGTATAAGAAATAATAGATTTTAAAATTGAAAGTAAATTTATTAATTAAAACTTGAAAATCTATTAAATTATAATATTTTACAATATTGTAATGTTTTACAATTATCATTATTCTATAGATTTTTTTAACTTAAAATAATTTGTATTAAAATAAATTTGTTGAGAAAACTGCCCCCTTCCATCACTGAGAATACAATTTTTTAACATAAAACAAAGGAGAAGTTCAAATCCTATACCCTCCCACGAGCAACCGCTTTCTTGAAAAGGTTCAGTTTAAATTCCTATGTTTAGTCTTACTTAAGATGATTATACTTACTCCAGTCCGCAAAATCTTTAATTTCGATAAATAATCTCCCTGATCGGAAACAACATTAATTTCTTGTTTTCTTCAAAGTTTCTCCCTAGTTCAACTTTCTCTTTCACTTTTATACCGAATAAATTTCCGAGTTCCTAATCCATTAACGCATTTTTTTGCTGTCCAGTTTTCCTCAACAAATTAACAACAAATAATGCGCATGGAAATTCTAAATTTAAATAATTATATATTGAATGTTTTGGGCTTACGTCCGTTAAAAAACAAATAAAAGATTAAACAAAATAATGATTATACAGTATTCATTATACTATTTCAACTACTTGTTGAGGTTAATGAAATAATTTTAATAGATACTTCACAGTTTACGCGTAATTCAACCTTCCGTCGAATTTGTAAACAATGTATAAATAAGACAGTTTATTTAACTTCGCAATATATCCCAGAATTGTTTTTCCATATATATATCTACTATAAATATTAAAATCCGTACTTACGGAATCTACGCGGATGTAAAAATTACGTTTCCACGTATATCGATGAATAATTTTAAACCGTTTATTATTGTAAGATGATCAATTTTAAACCGAAAAAACGGGTTTACAGCTGAAGGCCCCTACATATATCGTTCAGGTTAATAACACGTTGGTTGTTTGTTTTTGTTTTTTTTTTTTTTTTACATCGATATGAAGTTAAGTTAGGTTGAACTTGGTTACATTGATTGTATCTCCTTCGCCCCTCGATCATCCGCGATAATGATTTCGGGTTGTCTGCGCTGTAGTGTCAATTTACCATTAGTTGTGCGCATGCTGGTTGTGGACTGTAATCAGTTCCATATACGTATTATGTATATCAAAGTTAATTGATTTTCAAATAACTTAAAATTGTAACTCAATTCAATTTTAGAAGATTCTATAAGCGTAGCGAGGGAACTATATAGTGATTTTAAAATGATGTTTATTTTTATTTCACTGTAAAAAAATGTTGGACCAGAAGACTTATTCCCACACGCTTACCCGTTTTCCGGTAGAAAATTGCATCTAGTTGGTACTTTAAAGAGGTATTTTTCGATTTTTTCTATATGTAATGGTTTAATTCGTAAGAAAATGACTAAAATTGACGTAAAAACGAAAAATACGATTTCGTCAAATTCGAGTTTTGTGATTTCTTCATAATTTCGAAAATGACGATTTTTAAAACTTGAAATTTTCACACAAAATGTTATTTAATATTAAAATTACTGTGATAAAATTTTCAATTTTAGATTATTTTGTGCACATTTTATAGTAATTTTTTTTCCCACGAAATTAATAATTTTCCCAGCTATATTTTGTTTGAACTAATAAGGAAACATAACATACTACAGCAATACATTTTTAACTATAATTAATTCCTACTCTGGAAAATATGAAAATTGTTGTATTATTATATAAATATAGAAAACGATTTGGAAAAAACTCAATAATAATACTTAATACTCAATAATAACCTATATGTCGAGGCAATTTTTATATTGAAAATTATTAAACTATTTACCGGTATCTATAGTGACGTAATTACGGATGCTTTGAGGGGGCGAGAGATATTTAAAACTGATATACGATCAACCTTGTAGAATTTTAAATCCGGCCAAACTGGATATAAATTTTATTACCTGCGTTTTATTATCTGAGTCATCTCCGCGTACAAAGTATTTGTTTTTAAATAAAAATGAAAACGTGTATTATTTGGAAAATTACTGATTATTTTCGGAAACTTCTAATTTTACTACATTTGTGAATATTTTATAGTATAATATAATGTTTCCCCGATCCAATGTATAACACAATTCAGTATCATTTTTTGATTTTTAAGTAACAAACCCTAACTTTGTTTCATAAATATATTTTTCAAAAGTAATTTGTCTTATACATAAAGTTATAGCATAGTACACATACCTATGATCAAAACGGCTTTTTTTTTAATACCAATATATAGTTACTGATAATTATTAGTAAAAATTCCATTATATAGGTGGAAAAAATAAAATAGAATATTTTAAAAAAAATTTAAGTTATCACAGCAGACCACTGCATAATAATGCATTTACTGCACAAAACCTCAACCTTTCACACTTGTTTATTAATACGAGTATGTTGTGACGTGAATGAAACAGTAATTAATATTCGTAATTATTATAATATAATATATTATACTAATATATATATATAATATAATATATTACAGTTTCGCTTTAACGAGAAAATTGGTTAAAATTAATATTGAATTAAATGTACTATAATTTTATTAAAGTATACATTTCTTTGAAAAATAATTACCTAATTTATAAATTTTTAAAAAATTTTTTTTATGTGCAGATATGAATATTGATAAGATTATTTAGAGCATAAACTTATGCACAAGCTTTAGTATAAGAAGATTTTTGCAGCATTGTATATAGATTGTAAATGGAAGTAAAAAATGCTATTATAGAGTTTATCAAAAAATGAAGAAAGAATATAGAACTATCACCAAACCAAGAATTGCAATAATCCCAATACTTAGAATATTTCCCAAGAAACTGACCAATAGTTCTAAATTAGACGAGACGGAGAAAACACGAGTTATTTTGTTTCCAAATTGTGATAAAGTCAAGATAATTTTGAAATATTTTATGCGTAAAAATCGAATATTATCATTTCATAAAATAAAAATTTAATATTTTCCAAAATTTTATATTAAAAAAAAAAAAAAAATGATAAATTCAAACGATCGTATTATGTTCTAAAATTGTAATCAATGCATATATATTTGATCGTTGATGGAATTGAGTAACTTGTAGATTATTATTTATGAAATAAAATAAAAAAAAAATATCTACAAAAAAATGTTTTATTTCAACAATTTGTAATTCGGAAACAATGTTTCAATTTTCAGTGTTATAAATAACGACTGGTCGTTGTTTAAGATATCGAAAAATCGTTTCTGAAATATACTCGTATATTTGTTGAAATAAAATGATTTCTTTAAATAAATTGCGTTTTTATATTTCATTTAAATGTATACAGATTGCAATCTATATATATATATACATATATATACCCATGGGTGGATTTTGAAAAATGAACGTTTTTTAGTACTTAAAAAACTTATTATCATTAGTTATTTATATTATTAGGTACCTATATAATCAACGATATCATTACAAACCATTCATTTCCTGGCGCCTCTCAAAGACTATGAATAGGATCCATATTCATTATTATCATTTTAGAAATTCGCTCCTGATACCCACTATTTAACGATATCGTTTGAGCCAAAATGTATTTATAAAATACTGTATCAGATATCATATGATTTTGTTGGCGATCGCTTAATTATTATTAATGTGAAAATATAGCTATTATACCTATTTTATATAGAAAATATTATGCAATTCGTTGATACATCGTGAAGAATTCATCTGTCATTTAAAAATGACAACACCTAGTTGGTTTATTATATTTTAAGACTGTTTTTTTTTTTTTTTTGGTCGATTGAAAAAAATATTTAAAAGTTGTTTGTTATATTATAGACACTAATAATCGACTAATCAGCTAATATAATCCAAATCACGTATTAGCTGTCTCTATGAGTACCTCCTACGCTATATGAGTGAATATATTTATGACATATTTTATTTTTTATACATTTTAATAATTTGTTTAAATTTTGACTTTTGCATTATTTATGGAAAGTTAAAAGAAATTTGACTTATTAACCTTATAATAACATATATTATACTCGTATTTATAAGTACCTATATGTATATTTATTCACTTATGTATAGCTAATACTTGTGTATTTATTTTATTTATAAATCAAGATTAAATCAGGAAATTGTTAAATTATCATACTGTAGAAGGTTTGTTTGAAAATTTGTATTACAATTTGAAATAATTAGAATTAGTAATTATAGGTAGGTATTATAAAATAATTAGTTTTTCATGAAATTTGTATTTTTTGATTTAGTGTTGATAAAAATTGCAATATTTATTCATTAGCATTTTACTTTTTATTTTATACGGAAACATAATATCGACACAAAAATAAAACAATTACAATATATGTGAGAAAATTGTAAATAAATAGACGGCATATACATTATGTATGTTAAGTATTTTATAAAATAACTATTTACAATAAAACTCAAAAAAAAAAAAAAACATTAAAATCAAATAATTATGTATCAATTTTATTTTTTCACTTTTTATTTTTATATAGTTGGATGTGTGCCACAAATTATTTGTTTCGTACTACTAATATTATTAGTCGACATTCTGGTAGAATTAATATATAGGTAATAAGGTAATACACGTTTCACTAAATATAATCATAATCTATATATCGGTATTGAAAAACTAAAATTGTCCTAAATATTTTTTATATTTTTTAAATTATTCAAATTGCATTTTTTTTTTTTTTTTTATTATTTTTATAAAATAGTTAATGCTTATAGATATATATATATATATATATATATATATATAGGACATAGGTATGATATGTTTATATAATGTAATGATTTTTAAATAATAATAACCGTATCTTTTCGCTTTTTGTTTTCTTTCATACTGTAATATTTCAAATTTTATAGTACCTAAAAATAAGTACTAGAAATTAAATATATATATTATATATTATATAATAGGACTCGAAATTTAAAGCAAAAAAAAAAAGCAAGGCCGTCCCTTTTTCCAATTTTTCCGACTACAATCCTAATAATTAATTTATAGACCGCGACGGAAAACTATACCGGACTACCTAAAAATAGATCATAATATGAAATATCTAATAAAACGAAAATATGAATATTTTTCCACTCAATTCACATAACTGTCAAAACATATTCATTCGATTCATGCGAAATTTATGAAAAACACAAAATAAATCATATTGAATGCATATTAGCAAAAAATAGCACTAAAACTATAAAAAAATTTTAAATAGGTACCTATGCAAAAATATGCAACGTACAATCGTATATTGAAATCCTTGATATATAAAAAATATTTATAGCTCATTCTACTATTTTTTATAGGTATTCCATAATAATTAGCAAATACTACAGAATCCGAACCTTAAATATAATATATGTACTTACCTATTATTATGTAATTATGTTTTAAATAAATAATTATTACCATACTACTATGGCTAGTAAACTGAAAATAAAAATAAATTGGACAACTCTGGAAAAACTTTTCAAAAATACACCGAACTGCACGATGAGAGAACGGTATAAAATATAATATATTGTTTGTTGCCATGAAATATAGTCACTTTTTGTCATTCACTTCCATAATTTACACAAAATGCAACAGACTGCACGCCTCCGAGAGAGTGGAAATCACTGTATATATCTTGTGGAGTACTTTTAAACTTTTTTCTAGAGGGGGTTCAAAAATATAAGAATGTATTGAACCCTTATATTGTATTTCACTATATGTGAGAGTAAAAATCGCTTAGTTGGTAGAAATCAAAATCATAAATATATAAATGATGACGGAGAGGAGAAGGTTTGTGTATTACCATAATTTTGGTAAATAATAAAATTTCAGAATATTTCATTTGAATTTTGAATTTGTCAAAAATTTTAGATTTAAATGCACTTAATTTTGTCACTCATATACATTAAACAAATGATACAATTATTCTTTTCAACATTACATATTTTATCTATAAAAGCATTTCTCCTAATTTGCTAACAGTAATATAAAAAAAAACTTGATTGTAACTGTAGAGGGGAGTTTTTATTTTTCAAAGATATTTAATGGTAAATTAAGAATATATTAAGTTCAATATTTAGGCGTAGGTATCTAACAGTCTTTGACAAAAATACTATGTACAAACAAACTACAAGATAATAATAAATGTAAAGTATAATAATTTGGTAGACTTTTAAGTTTTAATTGATATATTTACTTTAAATTTTCAAGTTGATTATTTCTTATAGATAGTTTAATAATGAATGATAAAAATACCTTGGAATCACGGCATAATAATAATAGTATAGTTCATCGTTTTTTGATTACCAAAACTACAATCACATAATAAATACACTAACTCTTTAAAAAATGTATTAATCCTTTAATATATATATTTTTTTAATTGTATTGAATAACATACATACTCTGTGAAATTTACAATTCTTTGGAAAAAATATTTTGGGAATTAATAAGAAATGGTCATTATTTTAACCAATTTTTTCTTATGTGTTTATCAACAGATTGACGAATTACCCCCTAAAAATACTATGCTCATAAAATTTTCCACCAAAAAAAAAATCGGTACACATGAAATAATGATCATGACAACAAATATTCGGTCAAAAATTGCTCATAGAAAAATACAATCATCGTAAAACGAAGAAATATTTCGCTCCACTTACAATCTATAATGTAGTCATTAAATTGGTTTTTAGGGCATTATTCTTACATTATTAAGTCGTCAATATACTATCCTCTCCCCCGTCCCGTAAATACACTATGTATGTAGGTACCAAGTTATATTGTACGATTTTTTTGGGTGAAACTAATCGATATGTTTGAATCTTCTCGACATTCAGTTAAAAAATGAACTTACTTCGGCAAAAGTACGTTTATAAAGCATAATAGTAGAGAATAGTTGTGAATCGAACGAATTTAAGAAAAAACTTATAGGTATAAAAGAAAGTATCGTTCGTGAACTTTTCTCCGGCCAAAAGTATATTACAGTGATAGTACAGCAGGATTTCAAAAATAATTTTAAGTATTATTATTGCACATTATTTTGTTTTATAAAATATATTATGTATGATTATCTACATTATTTATTTTTTGTGGATTTATAAAATCCACAAAATTGTAATAAGTCTGGGTATAGTCGTCTAGCTAGATTCTAGTCGGAAATGCAAGAGTAGGTACCTACTACAATATAACTGGTCGCAGTATAAGTACAGTCATGACACTACGTATTGATTAAAATCTGGCATAAACTAGTTAAGAGACTACAGTATATTATACATTATTATATATAATAGTTATGTACGTATGCTATATGTGCGATGGACGAAAAAAATCCAGTATCGGTTTCAAATACTTATACTCTATTGCTGAAACAGACCTATGAACCACAATATTTAAATCGAATAAACCCGTTTTCTGCAAATATAACCACCTAATTATAAATACATTATTATTAAAGTTCGACACATAGGCATATATTTATTAAGAAATAATTTGTGCAAATTACAAATGTATATTTAATAAATAATACAAACAACAAACCCAAACAACGACACCGACTCTTAATATTCTACGGAAACCTCAGAAGTAACAACATGTAATTTTTTTTCTGTTCATTCGTTATTATATATGCAAATATTTACAGATATTATTAATAAATTATGATAAATAACCAGTGTTTTGGTATAACTCGTTATATTAAGAGGACGTAGTACCCGCATTCATCATCTCTGTCTAATCAACTGATAAAATACGAAATTTTAGTTTTAAAATGAAATAGGTATATATCTATTTAAATTATTGAAAATAGTTGTATTACTTTACAAAGTCGAAATGTTGAAAAAAGTCTAAAAACGTGAGAAAAGTTTTTTTTTTTTTTTTTGTACTTGATTGATTCCTGCAGTTAAAACAGATATCTTATTGTTATTTATAACTTATTGTATAAAATAAACTTGAAGTTACTGAGTTATTTGCATATTGCATATAGAGTTTCATCGAAATACAATCGGAAACTTCAAATTTTTACAGAGAACTATTGTAGACTATTTGTAGAGCATAATTTAATATAATTTCGTGAAGCATTGGTCATTATCATATCAACCATTATCAATATGGATATCTAGATGTTTGATAGAACTTTACCACCTTATGTGAGTACTTTTTATTCGTAATTTGGGAGTATTGATTATCAATTTATTTGAGAGGAGTATTGTAGTCGTTTTAATAGGATTGATGGTGATTCCATGGATTAAACCCTGTTAGAATGCGGTCGATCTGCTTTTTAAGTTTTGTAACTGCTGAAAGACGGTAAACTTGCCCGGAAAGCAGTCAGCTAAATTAAATTCAGTTTTTTTTTTGCTCATTCGGGTTTTGAATGAAGTATTTTGGAATTTTGTCGGGAAATTATGCAGTAATGAAGTGTTTTTCGTAATTTTAAGACGGCAAACTATAAATTAATAGGATTTTAGTCGGCAAAATGGGAAAAGAGTTACCTTTTCTTTTTCTTTTTTTACCTACTTTATGTTTTGAAGAGAAGTATCGTGTTATTTTTTTCACATTTGCAGAATCCTCCGAACGGCCCTGGATGTAACTCATACTCGATCAATAACTTATTTTTTTCGAGCCATATAATATGAGTCAAAATTACTTGAAACAATTGAAAAATATAGATGTTACCTCGAAGAAAAAAAATGAAAATGAAAATGTGCATACTGCATACAATAATGGGCAACGATTTGAAATTTTCTCAAAATTTGCACTCGATATTACCGCTAGGTATAATACTTGTCTGCACCCGAATTGTATATTTTACGGTCGGGTAACCTTAAACAGTTAAGTATATAATTTGATGTCACTCGATTGACATGTTTGATGTTACGGATAACCTTATATTTTAGTAAAATATACATGCATATATTGATGAAACACAAGGAACAAGATGGACCTCCTAGCTTATACGGTGCCGACAGCCGAGGCAAATAGCCCAAAAGAAAAACATATTGATGTAATGATGAACCATTATACTTTACGATTCACAGATCTTTTCGTTTTACATTGTTCGTGAATTATACAAAAAAATATTAATCGAATTATTATTATAGCAGGGGGGGGGGCAAGGACCGTATCAGACAACTACCCCGCCGACATTGATCGTTGTGATAAATGATATTATGCCTTGTTACAATACTTATCTACATTTTAGACGGAGGTTTAACGGTCATTAAAGCCTGGAGCGCACGACGCTCGTTTCGCCGATGCGGTTTGCTCGCGGGGAACTGTGATGGCAACCACGTTGGGTCCAGTGGTTAAAAATTACGTCACGCGTGCTGCATTTCGGTGATAGAACGTGTGCTGTTTGCCGTGCTGGTTTCTTTGGTGGATTTGTGCTTAAACCCATCAGAAAATAGTATCTTGTCACGTGGGTGGTCGTATGCACTCCGTGGTGATAATGTTTTAATGATACTCATAACACAGATAACACAGATGATTCAATATCGTATCGGCGCTCGTTGTATACGTCATTATATTGTGCAAAATTAGAAAATGCAGAAAAGTGGTCAAATGACCAAATAGAAATACTAATTGACGCACATAAAGAGGAAATTATATTGTATGCAACGAACATGGCTAGATACTAGAATAAACATTTATGTTGATTTCTTCGCCTTAATTCATCGATTAATAAAAAAAATACTAATTATCTTTTGTCGGCGACGAATGACTTCGACTGCAATTGCATGCGTTTTTCTATTAAATTTTAATTATATTTCTTAAACTATAGGTATTATTCTTATATTTTCAAAATTCGAATACTTATAATACAAACTTCACGATCTATTATAATTCATAATGTTAAAAATATGTTTTCGAAATTCAAATATCTATGTTTGGCCCGAACAATCACTACGTGATAACAATCTAACCAGCTAGAAGTCCAGCCTGGAAACTCACAACGTGTGATGCCAACATCGCAAAGAAACCATCACAACATACGCAATACCACAGCTCGCTTGGAACCAAGCATGAAATCAATCATGCAATCCAGCAGCAAAACAAGCGTCGTGTGCGCCGGGCCTAACTCTCTCTCGACCCACTACAATATCGGTAGACCTCTGTATTGATAGCCCGCAGAGAATAAACACATGGGTTAGTAGGTGTGTTAAAAATGTAGAAATACGTCACGATATTATAATAATATGGAAGTTAACAGTAATTCTATAAACGTACGTACTAGACTCACTGACTGGAAACTGAAATTAAAACGAACGCGAAAAACTTTTACTGTAAAAATAGTTGACATTATACAGAAATAATACTGTCACAAAACGAACATTTCCCGTAACATTCCGAGATATCGCAAAAGTTCTAAAAATTCATAGGTAGATACATATACTATATAAACCTATGTAATAAATGTAACTAAAAATATGGTAAAATATCAGTACAAAACGATAATTTTAATATGGTATATTAAACAATAAAATAAAAATAGCTGGCACTAATTTTTTTAAATGTATATATTAGATTATATGACTACTATTTTGAGTGCAATATCTACCGAGTACAACTCCATATAAATGCAACTCCTTTTAACTTCAATACCTTTTGAGTCCAAAACTTTGAATTTTCAGACATCATTTATAAGAACTCGAACATCGATTCGCTCAGTTCTCGCCTAAGTGTAACCTAAAGTTTTACACAACATCAATATAAATTCAATTCAAATTGTGAAAAATATACCACGAAAGTCTGACGATTTGAAATAAATTTATTAAATATAAATTTATAATAGAATATAGTAGCTACTTAAAGTCGCTCGGACTTTTCGTTCTCTTATATATATCTTAATATAACCATTGTCAGCAGGTCGATATGTTCAAAACTCCGATTAAAATTTCGCCAGTATGTGTATCAATATAAATTCAATTCAAATTGTGAAAAATAATACGGAAATCCGATGATTTTAAATTCATAACTATATGAAATATAAAAACTATAGTGTAGGTGAATACTACTCTGTGAATCAGTAAGTCAGACTTACTTAAATACGGATTCGTCACAGGATATTTTATGACGCGTAATTTAATTAAATACCTATTCGGATTTATAAAATAGATAGAACAAACGAAAAAAAAATGATAAGAAATATTAAATAATAAAAGTTACAATGATAAGTAAATATACCGATTTCGGATATCGGATAAAAAAAAAATCTGTTCGGCCGAGTGGGATTCGAACCGGCGTACGCGTATCAAAAATTCATCCTTGCTTCCTCTGAGCTAAATAATCGATGATACAATGGTCGATACTTTTCATATTTAAACTATTCAGATAAAAGACGACACCGTGGGTATATCGACAGATAATATATATGTAGGTACACATATTTGGAACGAACTTCCTGGTCGTATGGGAATCGGTAGACAAAGAAACATTCAGCCGAGCGTTAAAACATCTGGGAAACACGAATCCGACGTCCGTGGCGAAAGGTAGCTAAAGTCGATTTCGAAAGTTTGGAGCGATAACACTAAGGCGCGGAAAAACGTCCAGTGATAACGGAAAGTCGGCGAGTTTAGAAACACGTTTTTTCTTCCCGTCTTCGAAAGCTCGGTATAATACGTCATAATATATAATAATAATTCACACATAATGAAAAATGTTATAAATAAACTGTTAAAATAAATTGATTATTTGCGGTACACATTGCCCGAAACATATATATTATTATAATGATAGGTTTGATCGAATATTTCGAACTACTAATTAAATTCTTCACTAATAATTAACGACTAGCATACGAATAAATGAATATTTAGACTAAGATGAACATTAGAATATTATACATTTTTTGAGGCACTGGATTTGACTTTTAAAATGAAATAAATAGTTTATTGATTTTTAGAATTTAATCCTTAAGCACACGATACTAAATAATAATTACTAGTTATTGTGCTATACATCATATTACAGTTTCCCAGGCTTAAAAAATGTCATGTTGATAGAACATGTTCTGTAGATTTTAAACTAGTGCAGAAATATCGGCAGCCAATAATAAATAAATAAATACGGAAAATATTAATAACCTGTCGTTAGTTATTATATTGGCCATAGTACATATAGTATATATTGTCATCATATTTGAATTAAATGGTTGTAACTTTAGCATCTAAGTCTCTTTTTCTCGAGATTATTATTTTTTTGATTAATTACAACAGACCTATAGGAAAAAGACCCTTCAGAAAACCAAGAACGAGAAGGTGTAATTAAGAAGGACGTGAAATTGTGGAAGCATTAGAATGAGACCATATTTGGAAAAACAAGCAATAGTTAGAACTTAGGGAGGAATCTACTAATATAATATTATATCAAAAACTATGATTTGTGTACATACATAACCCTATGTTATCATAAATATCAAAATATATTATTTAATTAATATTACGTCTGTTAAGCACCTAAATTATAAAAAATTTCTTAAATTTAGGATGAGAAGTTACTGAATCCCCATTAACCCACTACCAAATAGTCCCTTATAATATAATCCTGGACGCGTATTAATATGATCACTGAACTACAAAATAGACACACAACTTCATGAAACGAGACACAATATAATATATGGATCAAGTATCTAATATAAAATATTTATAAATACCTATTAAACAAAATGAAATTTTAATTTTTAAAAAACATAAAAATGTAGGTATGTGACTTATATATAATTGGACTTCGGAACAAAAAGGTTCTATCTCGATATTTTCAAATTGTTCAGAAGAGTATTTTTTAATTTCTAAATAGATACCTTAATATTAATTTAGAACATTTTGAATCTCCATAACAAATTAATTTATTAATATAGTTATTAATATAGAATTAGTTTATAACTATTTCAAAATATAGTCCAAAAAAATATTGATAATTCGGTATTCTGTATAAAAAGAAATTTTTGAAAAAATGTATTATTTATAACCTTTTTGTTCTGAGCCTCGTGGGCTCAGCAGGCTAAACAAATTAACGATGAGGATATAAGGTAGGTATTCGTTTTTAGGTATAAATAAGTCGATTATATTATTATTGAAATAATCAAGAAAAATGCGCGAAAAATATTGTTTTTGTATGTATAAAAATAAAAAATATAATGAAGAAAAATATTTATTTTGAATTTGAAACAGAAATATAGTAAAAATACAGCTACTAACGGCTTTTTTGTTTATTTCTACATAAAAAAAACACTGCCAAATTTTTTTTTCATTATCGATCATTTTTTAGCATGGTTGAATAATGTACAAATCTGTACCAATAATATAACAATCGCCGGTACGAATTTGGAGTGCATAGGATAAAAATTACAAATAACTAAGCAAAATTTTATTAAAAATAAATATAAAATATATTGAATTAATATAATTTATTTTAAAATTAAACAAAACTCTTGATGTATTTAGTTTTACTTACAAAATTGATTGCACAATCAATTGGATGTGGTAGAGAGGTATATATGAAGTTAAAGAGTGAAGGCAAAGGAATAGCAGCCATGTGTTTTATATATATATATATAGGTACTAATTTAAAATACCTTTAAATAGACAAGGTAATGTACTAATAGACGTAATTTCTAGTAAAACGAGTCATGTAACGCTGGCATCCGCAACACAAAATTCGATATTTAAGGGTGTACAAATTTCGAATTTGATGTTACAAATTTGTACAAATGATATAACAATCGCCGGTACGAATTTGGAGTGCATAGGATAAAAATTACAAATTTCGGGTGCTGGCGTCACGTAACGCTGGCACCCACAACACAAAAATCTATATTTAAGGGTGTCGGAAGGGTGTACAAATTTCGAATTTGATGTTATAAATTTGTACAAATAATATAACAATCGCTGGTATCAATTTTGAATCAAATTTCCAAAACGCGGGTGCCAGCGTCACGTACCGAAATTAATATCATAATTTTTATTATAACGTACCGGATTCAAAATTCACGGTTTGTATGTTTGAACCTTTTTTAATTTGTTCGAGCCATTTCTCACGCAACTTTACATCTTTAGGAAATTTACGTAAATGTATTTTGCAGTAAATTATTTACAATACCTTTACGTCTATTTCCACCTACTTAACAACCACTAAACACACACACAGAGTGGCATATATTTATTCGAATTAAAGATTAATTAACAAATTATAAAACACGCTTAAAAATGAATTAAATATTTTTGTTATGCTTTCAAAAAACAAAAAAGGTGGTGATAAGATAAAAATAAGATAACAAAAATCATGATAATCGTTGGTCGCATATTATATCGAGCATATACATTTCCAGACTATCGCCACGGGATTAAATGAAAAGCGGAGAACCCGAAAATATATAGGAAAAAGTGGGGGGATGCGCATACCGGACAGAAATTCGTATTGTTGCTGACATACCTATCCATGTTGTCATGTCTACCTCTATATTATTATTAGGGCTCGGAAGTTGTTGCATTTGCGTGTTTTTTTGAGGGCTATTAGATTAGCTATTAGCTAAGTAAATTGGAAATTAATTTCAAGACACTATGAAAAACATGTCGAAAATTTATAGTGCATATTTTTGCATGTTCGGTGATTTTTTAGTTTTAAGAGCATATTTCTTAATTTTACAAATTTTTAGAGCATATTTAAAGATTAATGGTAATACAATTTAAAAATACAATATACATATATCGTGTTTTTAGGGTCACGATATTTTAAAATCTACTTTAAATATGTGACAATATTACTTCCACCGACGTTGAACGCCGTTTTTCTAAATATAAAAAAATTGATAACGGATAATCGGCGATCTTTCAATTTTGAAAACATTAAACAATGTTTAGTGATTCAATGCAACAATTTTGAAGATAAGACACTAAGAACAAAATTATACCTTACACAATTTAATTTAAATTACTTATTTAATTAATTTTTATTATTTATGCTTTGCAGATAATATGTAATTTAATTGAATCATTAGAAAGGAAGAAAAAAAAAATACCAATTTTTAAAGTTTTTTTTAAAAATAAGGTACCTATGAAAAATTTAAATATAAAAATTTACTTTATACAGATATTTTTTTATCATTTTTCAATTTTTGTAATTTCAATATATTTATAAATTTAATAAAATACATTAAACTATCCTGTGAATATTTACTCAAAACTACATATTTGTAGTTTTATAAAATATTTATATTTATATAAATATGTATGTAAAAAAATAAATGCATATTTTTAGAGCATATTTGTACTTTTTTAAAAGCATAAATGCATGCATATTGAGTATTTTTTAAGTGCATTAAGTTCCGAGCCCTAAATTTATTATCATGAAATAATGTACTTGCCTATTTTATATGCCTACATAATATTATATACACATTATTATTTTTTATTATATTATGTGTTTTCTTCAGTCAAATTCTATGGGGAATCTGGGCGAAACGATTAATTTTCATTATTATTTGGGTGCCTAGTATATATGAATTTTAAGTATAAATTGTGCGGACCATTGTCCTCCATATGTTTTTTCGCCAATATACAATTTTATATAAATACACTTCGAACGTGTTTAATTTGCAATAATATTTACTCGGCCAGGTATTTCACTTGTACAGCGAATCGAAGAATATTATAGATTTGAACCGTGCGAGTAACTTTATACCAGTGAATCCAAATGAGCATTTTTTTTTCTTTTTCTTTTTCTTTTTTTTTACCCATCTATGGTAAGCAGAGGAAAATGGAATAATAGACCTTTTTTGGAGTAAAACGAACCCTGTATTTGTGAGGTTATTGGCCTATGGCAATTTCATTGCGATGTATTATAATATTGTTTATAAACTTAACAAGAATGTTTGAAAAATATTTTAATTTCTTTCATTTTTACATGCAAAAAAAAATAATTTTATCTAAATAAAAAGTTATTTTATTTATCTTTATCTAGATGAAATTTTATTTATCTGGGCTCAACACTGATTACCAAATATAATATAATAAAGCATAATATAATAGGGTCCAGCATTTTCGGAACAACGTATTTTTGCCACGAAAACACTGGCTGCAGTTTACGTACTCGGCCCAGAAGTTCAGAACATCCGTCGAGACGAGAAAAAAAAAATCATCGGATTTGTTGGCCCTCGGTCGTTTTTACCTGCCTTCCGTATCTACATCACGAATTAATTTCAACCCCGCGGACTTTAACAAAGTTACCGGATTTTTTGTTCCATTATTTTTCCTTTTACTCTCTCGCAAGGGTCATATACATATACGCGTTTCATAAACGTAATTAATTTATATTATATTAGGTATATTTAACTTTAAAATGTGATTTCAGGCGAAATATAAATATAGCGTTTATCGTAAAGGCCCGTTTACACGTGCAGTTAGTTTGCGCAAACGGACTGTGCAAACCCAAGTTTGCGCAAATTAACTGTGCGTGTAAACGAATATCGTATGACTGCACAGTCCAAAATTTCGGACTGTGCGAGTTCGGGCGATGCCCGAAAAAGTGTGCGCAAACATTTTGATCGCACGGTTTTTCCGTGCGTGTACACGGATAACTGTGGGTTTTTACCAAGTTTTATAATATAAATTATTATCCACGGTCAACAAAATATAACATTAATATTGTTATAATAATTATTTATTATTATAGTAATTATTGTATAATTTATAAATATTATGTAAATTATCAATATATATTATTATTATTATAATTTAAGTTAGTTTTTATCACATACAAGTATTATCGCCATTATCGGCTATTCTTGGAATCTACAGCTGCTCACGCACACTAATACTATCATATACATACTATTTATAAATATCAACAAAAACATATTTGTGTCGTGTGCTACCTATCGAACAATATTATTATATTAGGTACTATTTATAATATTTATTTATCATAAAATAAGTAGTTATGCAGGTATGCTATCATAACATCAAGTGGACTAGTGTTCCTCCAGAGTAAATCACATCATTTCTACTTCGGTTTTGCCGTCATTATATATTGTTATTATAAAAGTAATTTACTATTATATGATCATGTCCTCGGATTTTTTGAAAAATAAAGCTTTTATTTTAGAATTTTATCGATTTATATAAAGCATACCCTCGCCTTTGGACAATTAAATCAAAAGAATATTCTGACCGAAATATCAATACCGCGAGGATACAGAGCTCCAGTTCTGACGACATGGTGGCAAATTAGGACTGAACAAAAATTTGAGTAAACAAATTGACTGAACACACATGGGTTTGCGCAAATTAACTGAACGTGTACACCAGTGCATTTAAATTTTAAACACAGTTAATTTGCGCAAACGGACTGCACAAACTTGTTTGCGCAAACTAACTGAACGCGTGAACCAGTGCATTTAAATTTTAAACACAGTTAATTTGCGCAAACGGACTGCACAAACTTGTTTGCGCAAACTAACTGAACGCGTAAACCGAATAGGTGCGTTTTCGATCGATTCAAATGAACCCCCTCCCCCACTATTATAATATTATATTACATAAGAACGTTCCCAAAGTAATTCTGAAAATTCAATCATTGTCCAATTTAGGTTTAATTCGTTTCAGACCGAAGCGATGTGGGACATCCTTTCCGGAGAAATATTCTCGAAGGAATCTGTCCGAACCTGTACCCGTCGGACGTCCGACGACGATACCGCCAACGTACACGCACCGACCGGCTGACCGACCGTACGGACATGTCACGACCAGCCGCCGCCTTGCCGTTATCCATCCGGTTAGCGTCCCAGTGTTAACGTCGATAACACCAATTGATAAGCGATAGTCTATTTTTGTACTTTTAGTATGTTTTATTATTATAAGTATAAATGCATATAAATTATTTGAAAAAAAAAAAAAAAATGCGTTTATAGCAATAATAAATCAATAAATCATCCGAAAAGTGAAAATGATACAGCTACACATTTTTAGAGTTAACACGACAGTATTATATAACATAATTTTGAAATAACGAAACAACAAGTTTAGATAAATTTAAAAGGTCATTATTGATAATTATCGCTGTGAAATATTGAGCAATGAATAAAATTGTAAATGTGATTGAAAAACTAAGTAGAAAAACTAACTTGTTATTATTATTATTATTATCATATGTTATCTATTATATTATGTATTATATTATGCGTATTAAACGTGAATTAAATAAATTGTAAAACGAAAATGTACACTTATTCATAGTTGAATAGCTGATCATTTCGAATCCCGGATAAAAAGTCCGATTTAAAAATAATTGGACAAAAAACCCGAACAAAAAGTCCGAATTATATATTTTTTATTATTATTTTAAAAATTTAATTTAAATTTATTGTAATTATTTTATTTTATTTTAATTTTACTTTTATAATTAAAAATATATTGTACCTGTAGTTAATTTTTTTTATTGATTTTTTAAATTTATATTTTAATGTTTTTATTCAATTTATTTTATCTTTTTTTATTTACCTATTTTGGTATGATATTAATATGTAACTAATTTTTATTGTTTAAATGTCTTAATTTTTTTAATTGAATTAAAAAAAAAATGTTTCCTATATATTTTGATACGGTAATACGTACCGTAAACTGGGATAACATATTGGCCCAATTTTCGTATTTTTTTCAAATATTAGTCTAATTATTATTAACCAAACTTTTTTATAAAATTGTACATGATATTTTTTTTTACTAAAATATGAAAGTGTTAAAGGTAAGTAAAAGGAAATTAGTATTTCTAGTACTTATTTATTAAAATAAAACAAACATAATTTTTACTAAAAATTCGACGTGTAAATTTATATTTAATTTTAACATGTATAGTTGAAAATTGTGTCCAGACTTTTTGATTAACTATTTTAAATTGGACTTTTTATTCGCGGTCGAAAATTGTGTCCGGAATTTTTGTCCAACTATTTTGAAATCGGACTTTTTGACCGTTTACCGATCATTTCAGACCGGAGAATAGGGACGCAAGCAGGGCCGGATTTACCTACAAGCAAAATAGGCATTGCTTACGGCCCTCGAAAAAATACGGCCCGTAAAATGTCCAGTAGGTACCTATATAAAAATAAAAAATTTATTATATGACTAGCTGACATGGCAAACGTTGTTCTGTCATATGAATTATCAAATAAATCGAACGTAAGTATAAATCATTATTTTATATCTAACCAATATACGAAAAAAAATTCATTAAAATCGGTCGAGCCGTTTCGGATAAATACGTTATTTTCGTTACGCGTTTATCATCTATTAAAAAACGTTTTAAGATCTTCATTATCACAAAATAACCTACAAAATCTTGGAATTTTAAGTATTGAAAGTGAATTTGTAAAATCTCTAGACTTTGAAGATGTGATCTAAACTTTTGCAAATGAAAAAGCTAGAAAAAAAGAATTATGTTTTGATGAAGAGGATAAACAAGTTGATAGTTGCGACGATGACAGTGACTAATTTGATAGAATATAAAAAATGTATTTGATAGAATAAAAATTTTCAATTTAACATGGTTTTGTATTAAATCTTATTTATATTCATTTATTAAACAATGAAATATAATATTTTGTTATTTGTAGTATTCACTCCCCCCTAAATTTGGAGAAAGACTATATAAAATAGAAAACAATAATCTTCATATATTTTATTGATGTTACCTATATTTATTAAGTAATTAATTAGGCCCATCTGAATCATTTGCTTACGGCCCCCAAAGTACTTAATCCGGCTCTGTGTATGGTGTGCAATTTCACATTATGGCATCATTGGCCTGTATTTTCATGAGGACGAAAATGGACGGGCAGCAACTGTTAATTCAAATCATTATGTCAATATAATCAATAATTTCATTGATCATTTTAAAAAATAAATGTCAAGTTATGTACTTCATTATAATAAATAATAATTATTTTTTTATTCGTTTTTTTTATTTTATAATTTATCTTTGAAAATCGACCGTTTCAGTGCCCCACCCTGTACATAAGAGGACTTTCAAAAATGTTTCGTTAGGATAAACTATACCTATATAATATTATATTTGTATATACCTACTATTATATTATATTATATATTTTTTTATATTTTTAATACATCGAATCGTTTTATCATTTTTTAATAAACATTTTATATAGGCACCTAATTTTACTATATTTATTAATTATTAATACATTTATTTAATATTTTTTTTTAATAATTACTACATAATGTATATTTTAGATTTTGAGCGTAGCCAGGAAGCTTATGGTTTTACAATGATGTTTATTTTTTTTTTATTTTTCTGTAAACACTTTTTCTACCAGAAGGAGTGCTCCAATCTTTACACTCACACCCAGTTTCCGGTAGAAAATTGCATCTAGTTGGTACTTTTAAGAGGTCATTTTTCGGTTTTCATAATAGTTTTTTAATGCGTAAGCAAAAACTACCAAAAAATTACAAAAAATACGATTTTGTAAAAT
>JAIPRL010007870.1:0-22006 GCA_025469235.1 Pemphigus obesinymphae | reverse complement strand
AAATAAAACATTTGTTTTTAATGATTTTACTATTTTAAAATCCGTGTTAATTAATCAGGAATGTTCGACGTCTATAAATAAATTATACCATAATATTTCCTGGAAAATTCTCATACGAATCGATATGCCGCATCATTTTTTTCCTCGTGGTCACACTTTGGCGACACGAGCGTAACGCGGGCGTCAAAGTCGGGCGAATATGGCAAAAATTATGTGATATATCGATTCGTATGAGAATTTTGCAAGAAATAGCACGGTGTATTTATTTTTACATTTATATCAATATATTATGAATAAATTTTAAAAAACGTAGTTTTTAAAGTTAGAAAAAAAATTTCAAAACTTTCGTCATTGGGTCACTTCACTGAGTATGTGTACGAATTTATGGTACTCATTTCGGAAACACCCTGTACATACCCACGAATGTTGTATAATGTGTGATAACTGATAATAAGAATTATGGAGAGGATAAACCGATTAATGCTACGAATTTCTAACTAAACCAGTGTACCTTTACACTGAACTAAGATCATTAGATAGAATAAAAATTACTTCCCAAAAAGAATGGAGTTTGATAATAAATGTAAAATAAAAGTTTATATTTATTGGTCAAACCATAAATAGTTTAAAAGTAATCAAATTATCTGGGGCTTATTCTTAAAGTTAATCTCTTCATTTGAATATAATCTTATAGTTGGATTATAGTCATTTTCTTACATAATTATATACTCTATTTCATATTAGTTTGGAAAAACTCGCTCATGCATTTATGCAACCCAAATGGGCCAGAACGATGTCATTGGCTACAGTTATCGGAATCTGTCATTACTCATCGTGGTCGGGTGGTCACCAGTGCTCACCGTCGTGTATATAGACGGTTATAATAATAATAATACCAGCAGTTGCGGAATAAATATTAGTCATACTCTTATTATTGCCCGCTCACATGTATAGGTATATATTATTAGGTATTATAGGTACCTATTATTATTATTATTATATTATACATATATATAATATCTACATCCTACATAAATAAATATTCCCTAATACTTATCGTTTAAAATTAAAATAATTTAAAATATATACGTAGTATATTATTTATTAATAAATAATGGCCGACCACAAATAGTTGGTAGAGAAGGCGAAGAAGAAGAAGAAGTATATTATTTATTATTATAAATCATTCCACATTGACAAACATGAGGGTTTTTCCACGAGAAAAAATGTTGAATACTGTCTACATTTTTATTTTTAAGAACTGCCGGTGCAGATTGTATCTGATAGAATCCATCATTCGTTTGTTGAATTAAGTAAGGTTCATTATTTGTATAATATACCTCTGAATTATTGTGATAAAATTTAATATCACTGGTCTTATTATTAATGTAATTTTCAAATTGACTTGGATTAGACGTCACATATTCTGTGGTGGAGTTTTTGGTGACAAATGTATTTTGTTGATTGAAATTAGATTTTTCATTGTCAATATATTCCGCACCAGCTGCAAACATATTTCCGTTACATTTTTTTAGTTTATTGTGGCGTTTACATTTATTTGATAAATCGGTTTCCTTATCTTTCATAAATAGTTGTTTTATTTTCATAATTTCATTGTTAAGATCATCTAACATTCCATAAAATTGTATGTCATCTAATAAAAATGAAAAAGAAATGATTTATTTAAAAATTAGGCATAAAGACTTTTTATAAAAATATTTTATTACACTATAATTGTAATAAAAAGTAACATTTATTAAATATTATTATAGAAGTACTTCAGCTATACACGAAATTTTAAAGTATTTGGGTTAAACCACAACCTCCACGCGTCCCAAGATGGAAATGGTGGAACCACGCTCACTCCCGGGCGGGTGTAGCGCCGAAAACTATTGGTAGTTACCTCTCGCCTGGCCTCAGTCTGAGCAAAAAGGGGCAATCCAGATACCCTGCCGATAGCCCAGCGTGAAAAGTAACAGAATGAGGCTGGAGAAAGGCACAGATTTATCGAGCAGACTCCGACTGGCAAACGGGGTCGAGTTGACCGGCAGAAACCAGTGACTTAGAAGGTATCCAACAAACCTTTACATCACGACCTAACCGTAAGGATATCTCTTTAATACCCTGGACGTTGTTCTTTGATGAAAGAGTCAAGATACAGAAAGATAATCCTAAATAACTAATAAATCACCGGGAAACCGGGATAGGAAGCAATCACCATACAAATCCACCTGCCCGCAGGTTTCAAACCAAAGATTTGAAGAAACACACCATAATAAAATCATGATGAAAAGTCTTAGCAATAGGAAATTCCTCACCTGATTGGATCCGGTGAACCGGCAAGGTACTGCGGGGCCGCAGGCAGCACCTGGTCGTTAATCATAAAATATAGGTACTCATAATATTGACTTGTTCTTCTCCGGGGAACTAATAGCTGAGAAATGATCTTGCTTAGGTGAAAGAGTAAATTTGACGAACGATCCTGAAATTCCTGTACTCAAGGTACAGGGAGGAGCACGCGGTAAACGCGTGGGGAACGCTACAGGCACACCGATTAACGTCCCGACTATGATCGAGAAACATAAAAAAAAGAAGAGGAGGAGTGACGAGCTTGTCAAATAGACGTTAATAGCGCTGACAGGAAAAATTACAATAGGGTGCCCACACTCTGGATGCCATGTCCAGGTCTGAGGCAGCCAGGGAGGTTCCGTCCACTCAATGGTCTTCAGGCAAGGGGGAGCGGTGATTATACGCCGCCAACTGAGGACGCATTCGCGAAATCGAGGACTCTGGGGTCTGAAGAGAAAGTGCCTGCTTTAGACCAGTTCTCGATGTCGAGATGGACACGGTGAGGAAATTTGCTATATTGGTTAGAAATGCTAATGCCGTCCCAGCAGTTAAGACAATTAATGAAGAGTGGCTTGTGCACCAAGCGACTACCTAAAAACACGCCTTTTGAACTTCGGGAGCCTCCTTACAGATTCCTGGGGGATATTGTCACGGAGATGGCGCTCGCCAATTCACGGCTCGAGAAGTTGATTTCTGCGATGTAATGCGAATTGAGAAGCTACACGTATTGTCCACACCAACGGCAAGGTTGACAGAGGGCGTTACGTATCCAGAGCGATAAGGGTACTAAAGGGGAAAAAGACCGGGGAATCAGATAGGAAAATCCCATTGAAGGCACTGAAGAAATGCCCTGAATGAATAGGTAATCGAGGAGGCGACGCGGCCACGGTCGCTGGTCGAGATAGCTATTTTGTTTGCTGCCGCGGCATCGACCAAGATGTGGAACCGGTTCAGAAGTATCCACTGAAGAAGATCGAGGCCTTTAGAAATATTAGTGGGGCCGCAAAAGCCAGAAAGGCCAAAGAGAGAAAACATAAGCGCAAGCAAAAAAAGAGTCGCATTAGAAAGAAATGGCTAACACCATCGGCCGTTAGCCTGAAAATGGCTATAACAAACGTTTTAGCTCGGACTAAGTCCAGGAGACCTCTTAGGGAGGGTACGTTCATGGTTAAAATTGGCTATTCGGACCCGGCTCAGGCCAAGGTGGCTCTATGTACTGGAGTCCGAAATAAAGTAAAGGCCTATTTGTTCGCCGGACGACTCTTGTCAAGCAGTTAGTCGACCGACTCGCGCTACGTTATAGAATAATGGGATAGGAATGATATACCAAATATAATGAAGATTAAAAAAAATTGATAATTTAATAATAATAACTAATATTACTCAAATTCAATAAATCACAACAAAATCAACTTAAAAAACTAACCTTTGGCCATAGCATACATATATATATATATATAACATTAAAAGAAAATATGTTTATGGAAAGTAAATATCAATAATAATGTTTACACTAATAATAATTATAATAATACCGTATATCGATTAATTACATTGATATAATGTCTATACAGATAATAATGATAAACGCACCTAATTAATGGCTCATCTGATATGATTAAACCGCGACCACGTTGTCGCTGAACTCTGGACGACGGTGTTGACGGCGCACAACAATATATTTCGCCCGGTGAGCTGACGGCTACAAGTATTTCCGGCAAACGATACCTACGACGAACGGCAACACACACCGTGACACGACGACAACTATGATTGATAGATTTCATATACGACGAACAATTATTAAAGTAAACAGCAAACAATAAAAGCGCCGCTATGGCAAAAGACGAAAAATAGTTTAATGTTGCCGCGATGGCGAACACCACACGACGACTGCGACCGCGCGGAAAAAGGCATACGAAAGTGGACGAATGCGCATGCATACGGCCGTTGACCGATAAGGTAAATCGGTTTGTGGTGCACAATTACAATCTTATAATATTGCGTAAACAGTGTGTAAGATTGGAGCGTCAAGGTCACTAAGAAAGGGTGATTTTTATAAAGATAGTAATATATATTAAAATTAGGTTTCAAAGTAAGTTTTGTCTCAAACAAACTCCCTTTAGAAGATATCATAGTTAGAATAGAATCTGGAATAAAAATAATAGATCACCAAAATCATGATATGGCCATGAAAGAATGTTTAAACCTGATGAAAACAAATATAAACACAAACAATTTAATAAAAAAGAGAAATATCATTTAAAATAATACAAGAATTCAAGAAAAAAGATGGTTCTTATCTAAAGTCAGACAATGGAAACTCGATTGTAGTTTTAAAGAAAAAAAATTATATAGAAAGAATGCAATCCCTAATAAATACTGGTCCATATAAAGAAATAAAAAGAATCCTCTTAGTAAAATGGTTAGAGCAGCCACAAAATTTATCAATAATTCCCCAACAATAATTGATGAAAAAATTAATTGTTAAAATTCAAAACCCTCAATTACCAAAATTATATGGCTTACCAAAAATTCATAAACCAGGATATAATATGAGACCCATAGTATCAAATTTCAATGCTCCAACATACAATTTGGCGAAATATTTAGTTAAATTTTTTTCATTTTTCAAGAAATTCGATAGTATATATCAGTTAAAAACAATATCAATCCAATAGAAAAATTGTCAAACATCAAAATCAAAGGAAATGAAATATTAATTTCATTCGATGTTGTAGCGTATTCCCAAGTATACCAATAGAAATTACAATCGGTTTCCTAAAAGAATGGCTAAATGATTTAAAAATAAAATATAATAAAATTAAAGAATTAATTAATTTAACAAAACTGTCTATGAGTCAGAATGTATTCCAATTCAATTAAAAACTTTATGAGCAGAGTACAGGGACAGCGATGGGAAATCCATTATCTCTCTTTGTTGGCGCCGTGCACTTCCCCGTAGGTAGTTTACACGGATCGCACGTACTCGGGACAATCGGATGAGTACCAAATAACGATAATACAAATATAGGATAATCAGATACATTATTACATGTGCCATTGATGGCAAGATATTGTTTTTACAGTAATCTGAATTATATTAGCGAGCTAACGTGTAAAGAAAATTATACAATGGAGCTGAGGAGAAACAATAAATATTACCGCCGGGGAGCCGCTAGTATTGAGCCGATGATCACATGAGGAGATGAGCAGCTGAACAGCTGAGCGGCGCAGTGGAAGACTGAGCGGAGCACAGGAGCAATGACACCACCGGCGACCCGGTGTGCTGTCGGTGGTGGTCATCCGATTGTGCAACCGCGACGTAGAAAAATGTTTACGGGTATAAACGTACGCGTATATAAGCGCGTGTCAACCGGCGGATCAGCACGGCAGGTTTTCGAGCGCATGTGGTTGTTGCGAAACGGCCTACAACAATGGGTACGTCGGTAATGCGTACGGAGAGCGAATGTACGGAGCCTACGAACGAGCGACTGTAATGGCATTTATGACGCCGAGAAAGAACGGGAAAGCCAGTAACGCACACTGGGTTCGATTGAGCGATCGGAGCATAAAAAAAATAAAGGCTTGAGAAACAATTAGATTGTGTGCACTCGTGAGCAGCCTAACGAAGAGAGTGAGCACGGACGGTGAGTGATGAGGTGACGACCGTCCGAGCGGCCACGGAAGCTCGAACAGTGTCGCCAACGTAACAAGCTATCAGCAGGAACGAGAGCTTCCTTGCTCATGACGCAGTGCTGAAGAAGGGCAAATTCAATTGACGTCAGGTGCGAGCACACTTCTAGCAGAAGTTTTTATGAGCAGATTCAAAACAGAAAATAAAAAAATTCTGAACAATTTTCCAAAAACTTGGTTAAGGTACGTCGACGAAATTTTCGCAATTGTAGATAAAGATTTTAACATAGAAGATTTTCTTGAAAACTTGAACTGCCAACACTCTTCAATAAATTTACAAGTGAAAAAGAAATTGAAGGAAGATTACCGTTTTTGGATCTTTATATTAAACTATCAAATGGTAAATTAGAATATAAAATATACAGAAAAAAGACGCATACTTACAAATATATCAAAAACCACTCAAATCATTGTTGGCAACACAAAATAGCTACCTGGAATAGTATGGTATACCGATTAGTGAATATCCCGATGAATAAAATAGATTTCGAAAAAGAAAAGCAGATAATAATAAACATAGCAAATTTTAATGGATTCGATAAAGAAATGATTTTAACACTAATAAAGAAATAAGAATGGCAATAAAACATTAAAAATATCAGCACTTTAGAACAAAACAATTCAAAAAATATTAATAAAAAAGCAGCCATAATATTCATACCACACATTTCAAATAAAATCTCAAAAACTTTTAAAAAATATGATATTGATATAGTGTCATCAAAACATAACAATTTAATGAGTCTATTAGGAAATACGACAAAGTAAAAGAAACAGAAAAATTAGGAATCTACCAAATCCAATGCGAAAACTTTGAAAAATGTTACATAGAACAAACTAGAAGAAACATAGGAATTAGGTTTAAAGAACACATTAAGAATATTAAAAATCAAGAAATAAACAAATCACCAATAGCATAACACATATTAGAGGAAAACTATAATATACAAACAATACAATTATTAAAACAAGTAAAAAATAATCAATAATTAGACATAAAGGAAGCAATAGAAATGTCAAAGAATAAAAATTACTTATTAAATTGGGATCTAAATCCACTACAAAATAACTTATTAAAATTGTTCTCAAAATAATTAATAAAAACATTGTAATGATCGGTATGACTCATCGATCGATAACCATATGGCCATATGGCAGGGGTTCATTGATAGATGACGTCATATGTTCTATAAAAGGGAATGTATACTATAGTTGTTTAACAATGAAGATGATAACATTGTTTTCGAAAAATGTATTAGTTAAATGAAAAAAAATTATTTTGTAGAAACTGGGTATTTATTTATATATATATAAATAGCCAATAGGTAGTAATTAACACGAAACAAAAGCACATGGCTCCAGATACACATATAAATATTACGAGTACATTGATTATTTTTTCGGAGTCTGAAATCCCAGGGTTATTTATTACGGAAATCTTATATTAATTCATATAGGTACCTACATATATACACACATACTACATATTCCAGATTATCTTAGTAGTATGAATTATAAAATATAATTTTTTCAATTGTATGTAATTAAAATATAAAACGTTATAACGAGACGTTCGATTAAGACGTTAATCATTAAACTTTGTACAGCGTTATTACTGAATTATTCCTACATAATCTTTATTAAATTAGAAATAAAATTTACCGTTTTAACTTTTTAGCAGTAACCTACTATATTATAATGCATTTTAAAGTATAAAATAATTACCTGATCTGAGAATAAAACTAAATTAATAATAATAAATAGCTCAATATGAAGGTGGCCCCAGTCCAGTTATCTGAGGACTCAGTCAGCGATCACTGTCTCGCTGTCATGACCAGGCCACCACTGAATAATAATACTATACACATATCAGATAAGTACTTACCTACTTACATAAGTAAATAACATCCGCACTTACTGTATAATACTATAGTGCTTAAAAAGTGTTACAAAATTTGAACAGTCACAGGAAATAACAAATAGGCTCCCTAATTTCCAGTTTATTAAATATTCGACAAAATCCAAATGCCAAGTTCGCGATGAATGGTTGTCCAGAACTCATAGTCTGGGATATATCATCTCTTCTTGGGCAACGAAAAGAAATGTGTCTAGTATATTTTGTGCAGTATGTCTTTCTATTTTTTCTTTTTAATCAAAAGGTTTTCAAGCCATTAACCAGCACGTTTCAACTAAATCTCATAAAAATAATGCTCATTGTAAACTTGATTCATCACAACTCCGATTAACGATAGAATCTGTGCTAGCTTTTTCATGTCCATTTACAGTACAAAGTTCTTCTGCTTCGCCGGTAGCTATTGATATTTTTTGTGTTAAAGATAAGGCGATAAAGGCAGAGAGGTATTATGGACAATGAAATGTATTTGATCAAATTATTCGGCTTTATCGTGCGATGGTGTAGTAAACCATTAAAAAACCATGTTTCCAACTGGTAGTCCAGATGAATTTTCCATGAGTAAAAGTAAATTTGGTTACTATTTCACTGAAGATCTTGGCCCTTATTTCAGGAAACAGTGGATATCAGATGCGGACTATAATTATTATTCCTCACATTTTGACGAGATAACTAACTCTGCAGATTTTAAAGAGTTGCGGGATAGTATACAATATTGAATATGAAGAACAAGTTGTGTTTAAACAATTGGAAACTTTTTTTATTTTTAAAGCCTTGGGTGAAATATTAGCAAAAAAATTGCTTAAATCTTTAATAAATCATAATTCACCTTTGAGTAAAATACTTATATTAGCTGTATATATACAATAAAATATATTGTGTTATTATAATGTATTTATTAAATATTTTAATGCTATTGATACATTTTTTAATCCTTTCCCATAAGCGTGTCCCTAAAATATCTCGATTAATTATAAAATGTTCAAACTCACTATAACTCACTATTTATATAAATAATCTCACTATTCTCACTTTTTATCTTGACTTAGTTTCTAGAAACCAAGTCAACTAGATAGTGTTCTTATCGTTGCCAGTCATTCAGCCACGTAGTAGATGGGTGTCAATCTGCCGTTGTCCGTTGTCCGTGGTATGCCGGGGAAGGGGACATAATCTCGGGGCTTGAAAGTCCCAGGACAAGCACATCTACGCTAATTGCGAAGAGAGTAGAGTGGACAGTCACAAGATCTGCAGGGCCAAGTACCGGGTGATGCGTAGCTTAACCGTGAAGACGGACTTTGGCCCAAGAGGATGGGCCGAACAGAGATTATAAATGATATGGAACATCAGGATCGTACAGGCAATCTTGAACGGCATCAAGATCGACCAGTTAATGGACTTCTGCTTTCGTAGCGCCATTGACGTGTTACTCCTGTAAGAGCTTTCAATTACTATACATGGCTAGATATTTGGGACTAACACCACGTACGGACGTTTATGGAAAGAAATAAGCACGACGCAACCATACGAGTAGTGATAGTAAATGACCAATTTCAGATACTGAAACTCTTGTATTTCAACTGTGAGAAAGTTTCATCATGGATAAGAATTAGGTCTGGAGTTAGGACCTGCGTAGTCTTTACGTTTTTTGCGATCTTTATGTACTTCAATCGACCTTGAGTTACATCGAGTAATTATCAGCCATTCTTTCGTTGAGCGGATACCGCAACGTTAACGCGCAATACCAGAAATGGTACTCGAGATCAACTAACTAACTAATCAACTAACAGAAGGACACTTGTGGTGGACTTTATCGACAGTTACGAACTGGTTATGGTAAATGAGGAGCGAGATCTCTGCACTTACCAGAGGAACGGAATGGGATTGCCTAACATCGACGTTATATTATCGTCCCGTGGCATGAGTAACAAAGTAAGTAAGTGGAATGTAATAGACGTGACAAACTGAAAAAACGTCTGAGCAAGAGGTGGAAGTGGTCTGGGACCGTAGAATATGTGGCTAGACACCTCTGGAACTGATATTTAGGCCTCATCAGAGATAGTAAAAGAGCCCAATGAAAAGCCTTGTCCCGTGGGATAAATAAGGAGGTATGGAGAAACATATGATGGCCAAACCCTGTTAACCCACCTGTCATGTTGATACCAGTCCACTTGTTTTTTTAATCTTAGTTCGTGATCTATAGATTGTCAGTTATCACTTATCACAATTTCGTGTATGATGTAAGACTCATAGTGGTCCGACCACAAACTAGTTTTTAATCAGAATGCTGGGCCAAGTATTATACATACACTTCTACTCCTCATGGACAACCATGCCTCCCATGTAACCATTAAAGCTATTCAATTTAGCGGGAAAAATGGCATAATAATGATTGGATTCTCTGCTGTACACCAGCCACCGCTTAAGTTTTATGGTTTATGGGTTATATGGTCCTTTAAACATAGCCTACAGTTATGTCAGTGACAATTTTTTGGTATCTGATCTAGACAATCGTATTTCTATCAGACATGTTAGAAAAATATTTTGTAAGGCTCACCACAAAGTGACTACTCTCTGAACCTTTTGATAGCCATCGTCGACTACTGATATACCATTTACTGCGAATGATTTTTCTGCAGACCAGCATCTTCAGCCTCAGCTTATGATCTCCCAATCTATGGACTCGTCTGCATATACCTCTTCTACAGAGCAGTACCTCCAAACATCGGTCTATATTATCCCAATTTATGGATCCAACTGCATCTACTTCTTCGATCCTTCCTCCACTTCCAGTGGCAAATAAAAAAGCTGTCAGAAAAACAAGAAGGAAACTACTATCATCTCTTTTATCAGAAACTTCTGTAAAATAAGATTTGGAACAGAAAAAGAAGGAACAAGAAGAGAAGAAATTGAAAAGATTGGATGAGAAGGCCAAGTTTAGGTAAGGAGCAAAGAAAAAAACCTGAACGTCAATAGTTCTTCCTTTCTGACAACGAGCCATATCACCACGTACCTACATCGACAATGATGATGATATGGACACATAGAACTTTGAAAAGGATAAATTATACTTTTTATGCTTGGAAGATGAAAGATGCAAGGATGAACTATGGTATCAGTGATATATGTGTTTCAAGTGGATTCACTCTGATTGTCTGGATGGGACCAAAAAGAGGCCAGACATTGGGAAAATAAATGTGACCATATATCTTATATTATATATATTATTTTAATTAATTACTTCTACAATGTAATTACCAGATCTTGTTCGTTAAGAACAAAATAAAATGTTTTGGTATATTCCATGTTTCGTTCCTTTTCAGATGATTGAGACATTTGAAAAAATTCACGGTATTAGAGAAGATATGGTAGAAGTTCTCATAGAAATTTCAGTTCTGTAATTTATTCACATTAGCCAGGAAAAATCAAAGAAGATTAACCTCGTAATCTTATCCCACCTTTCCCTAACTATTTTTTATACCTATTTCTGAAGTCAGTTAGTCGGTCGGTCTGAAAATGGAAATCTACGAATGTCCGAAAAAAGAAATAAAAACTCGTCACAGGATAATATAACGCAATAATAAAATTAAATATCCATATCTATAAAAGGTATTTGGTATTAAATAATTAAAGATACAAAGATAAAAAACTTTATTATAATTTTGTCCACATACCCCATAATATATTGCATTAACACTCGTTAATTCTGCAGACGCTAAGATCTAGAAAACAAAAAAACATGTAAAGTCGGATCGGCAGAGTATCGAAAATTCGTTTAATCTATCTACCTACCTACGACTTTCCATACCACTAAGCTACGTAATCAAGATAATAGAGTGGTGGATATTTCTCGTATTTAAACTATTCAGATATTGGATGGTAATTAATATACTTATCTCTATATTTAAAAATAAAAAGAAAAAACATTCGTTTACCGATATTTTAAATATTATATGCTAAAGAAAATAAAAATAAAGTATTGTATAAAACTTCGTCATATGACACATCAGTATTTTGATTGGAAATATTGTTATTTGATAACCAAAAATATTCCGTATACATACATTATAGACTCCTTGATATTATTCCAAATATTGATAGCTTATATTTATACATATATATGTCGTAGGCATATAGTCAAATAAGCGATTTGACCAAATGCCTAGTCAAATAGTTATAGAATTTAATTTTTATGCGATTTTACTATTTCAAGTCAGGCAAATAATAAAATGATACTTTTTTTAATGTTTTTAAAAATCAAACTACATTTTCTTGTTAATCTTATAATATAAATTTCATTTTTTTATTAATTTCGTATCAATGATAAAATATAAAAGTATAATGTATATAAAAATATAACTTCCATTGGTTTTTAACCTTTGGAAAGTAAATTGTTGAATACCTTATCTATATTGAACACCGGATAAATTAAAATCTATTCAATAACAACAAAAATATTATATTAATGAAAATGATACAGAACATGATTAAATTGTACAATAATTTAGTTTAGTGCGTATATACGTATGTACTGTGTACGTGATTGTAATATCGTGGCTGGCCTTTCGAATATTTGTTGTATATATTTTTAATTTGAATTATTTTTATTTAAATTTGAAAATATAATTTAATTTCACTCAGCAAAATATTTTATGAAAAATTAAAATCAATTTATGAAAACCAAGACAAAAAAAAACCGTGGACTCAGGAAAACAATGACAAAGCTCTAAATGAAATCAATGACGCAAAATTGAATCTAGGTAAAACTAAAACTCAAAACCAATATTATTTATGTCATAAATATGGTATAATTGAAGCAGGACATGTTATACATAGTATTTTCAAACCAAAAACTAAAACTGAAAATATTATTTATGTTGTACCTTATGAAAATAATTATTGAAAAAATCGAAGAAAGTCATAAAGCAACTTTATACAGACATGGTGGAAGGGATGAAGTTGAGTCGTTTATAAAAAATAAGTACAATATTCCTCGAACAGTAATCTGAATATTTATTAATTTGTATACAACTTGTAACTTGAAGAAATCAACACCTCACAGAGGCATTGTTTTTATTTTTTTAATTTGATTTGATTGTTTTGATTGTTTGATTTTCAATCAACACCTGATGTAAATTTTAAATGGGTTATGAAATATTAGAATCACGCAACTACATATTTACATATTCGTCCACTCCAAAACGAGCCACGGAAGTTGCACATGACTTTTAAAAATGTTTTGGAACAAGAAGCACTTCAAATACTTCAATCCAATAATGGAAAACAATTTACAGTAAAAATAATTGAAGAATTAGCATAATTGTAGCCTCAGTGTAAAATAGTATATAGGCAGCCACGCCACTCTCAGAGTTAGGGAACTGTAGAAAGATCAAATCAAAATGTTGAAAATATGGTACGAGTTTGGGTCGTGGACAATAAAAGTACTAAGTGGTGAATCGTAGTTTATTTTATACAATGGCAAAAAAAACATTTCATATCATCGAATGTTAGGTCGTTCGCCATATCGAGCCTTATTTGCACTCAATATGATACTGGACCAACAATAAGTATTAGTTCTACAAACATACATGCCGAAATTATTTAAAAATTATCAAATATTTATAAGAAAATACTGAAAATATTATTGACGCTATGCCTCCAAAGAAGAAGAAAAAAAATATTCCAATATGATTAATATCTGCTGTTTATGAAAAATCGAGTGTTGAATTCCCGTGTACTATGTGTAAAAGAAACATTCATTCTAATAATTGCAGTTACACTATACATGATGGTGACAATATTGAAAATATTTGTCCACTAAGTAATAATGAAAAACAAATAAAAGTAAACCACGTTGAATCTCATGAACGACAAACAATCTCAATATAAAAATAGCAAAAAATAGTGAAAAACCATTTAAGAAAGTAAAGATTGGTGATAAAATAGTATTAAATATTCAAAAAGTAGACCGAGGACCTCTTAATAATCAAAATATTCGAATAAAATAAAAAATTGGTGTTCTAGAGAAGAACTTCAACTATTTTCAAATAATGATTTAGAAGATAGTAGAGTCCCCAAAGACAAATTAGTATCACTACGTGAAGCTGTAGTAACCTTATCAAATTCCAACGGCCAACGTTTTGTTAAATGTCACTGTCAATTAGGAAAGTGGCAATGTCAAACCCACCCATGTTTGTGTTTTAACAAAAATGTTAAATTTTCCAGCAAATACCACCAAAATATAGCATGTAATAACAAAGAGTAACTAAAAACTAACAAAAGTTTGCAATTAATTACTATACATTTTATTCATTTTTATACTTGCACTACCATACCTCATTAGAAATTACTTATATAATAATTTACTTATTAAAAATTAAGTTTCCAAACAATAGGACACGAAATTTAAAATATTTCATGTATTTAAAGCATTGTACATATTAATAAATTATACATAATTTTTTATCTGAAATAGCAATAAAAAATTAATAAAAAAAATGTAGTTTGATTTTTGAACAATTTACAAATGTATCATTTTTATTATTCACCTGACTTTAAACAATCATGTAGTTAAACATCTAGGCATTTAACTAAATGTCTAGTCGATTGGTAAAGTCGCATAAAAATTTAATTCTTTGATTATTTGGCTAAGCATTTGGTGAAATGCCTGATTTTACTCTATGGCTACGACATATTCATATATATAATCAAATTGATAAATAAAAATGTCTTCTTCGTGATAACGATTTTTTATAATTTTATTAAATTAATTTAAAAATATAATTATACTTTAATTTATCTTTTTTGACATCCTATGTTGTAGAACAAAATGTAAGCTATGATCTAACTATATAATAAACTTGTCTACTGGTATTAGTTTTATGAGAAAATAGTCTTAAAAACCTTTATAATATTGGATAGCTGACGTATTTGTATATTTATGAAAATTGTGTTGTTAAGGATCTAAATTTTTTGTTAAATATTGTTACAGTTTATTTAATTTATTTTAATAACAAAAATCAATTAAATTAAACAACTAATAAATAGTATTTGTATACATTTAAAAAATAATATAATATATGAAAGTAGGTATGTAATTTTACCTGACCCCTCAGTGTACTATATATGACAGAGTACATCTAAACTAATTGATTTTTTAGAAATTTGTTCATCTATATTTTTGTACGGAATAGAAATAAGTATGTAGTCTAAGTTATGGGTTTTAGCTTACAATATTATTTTTCTAAAGGCAAGTTTAAACAATTTTATATGTCATATTAAGCATGTTTCCTCAAAATAGAAAATATACTACTATTTAAGATTTTAAACATTAAACTTCATTTAATAAATATATTCTGATCCAATACCTATCGCAACAGAAAATAAAACTGATTTACCATATTTAGTTTCATACCAGATATATTTCATGTTATTTATAAACATTTTATAACTTTAAAAGACGGGTATGTTCCTCAAGATTCAGAAAGTAAAAGTGAAAATGATAATTAATATTTTTAAATTTAAGCTGACCTAAATATTGCTATAATTATTAGTTTCAATTTTTTCAAATTTGTAATCTTTTGTTACTTGAGTCTTTTTTAAAATTATTATTTATTCATAACTATTTATTACGAGTCACGAGTTAATTAATTTGGTTGTATAAATATTTAAAAAAAAAAACAAAAAAAAAAAAAATAATGAAACAAAAAAAATATTAATTTTGATCTGAAACTAAAATTAAGTTTTTTCTGTTCACTGAAAAATTTTAATTTTTGGTTTAACACAATTTTCATAAAACCCGTCTATTATTTACTCGACTCTACAAATTTTTTAAAAGCCAAAACGAAATAGAACTAAAGGCTGTACGTCACTCATAGCTTAGTAAATCACTCTGTATATACAATATCACATAAATATAATGTGAGTTCCTTGAATAATTTTTAATTCATTACCGCCCTGTGGTTGCTTTTGGATATTTATATTATTTTCTCCATTTTGCTGATCCTGCATATTTTCAGTATTAACAGCCGATTGATCTTTCTTAAAATAATTGTTGATATTTTTTTTCACAAAATGTTCACAGCATTTTTTCTCGAATTGTTTAACTGTAAAGATACACAGTTCAAGAAATATATAATTATAGTTAAGTTCCATATTTTATATCTAGTTCTCATAGGTACTTATTATTTATAACATTTTATATACTAACTAGCTAGAGTGCAACACCTACCAGGTACAACTCCTTGTAAGTGTAATTCCTTAAGTGAGATAACTATTAAGTTGAACACCTTTTGAGTGCAAAACCTTTAATTTGTATTCCCATTTGAGTATAAAACCTTATAAATGTAATATTTTTTTGAGTGAAATACCACATAAGTGAAATTACTTTTGAGTGAAAATTGTACAACCCGTATTATGTATTTGATCGATATCCGAAATAGTCGGTGACCAAAGAATTTATAGAAATCATACTATTGATTAATTAACTTTAAAAATATTTTGTCTACCGCACAATTTGGCGTTCGCTCTCTAGAAGATAGTTTTTCACACATTAAGTGTTTCTATTGTAGGTTGACAAAATAGATAGGTAATTCAAAAATATATCGAATTTACTAACTATTCTTATTTTTATAAGAACTCGAACACCACTTCGTTCAGTTCTCGCTCGAGTGTAACGGATTTCACAAAACACACATAAATTATTTTTAATAAAAATTTTGAAAAATATCACAATAATATAACATAGGTTACTACTCTGCATATTATGTAAATCTGTTCGGACTTATCATTTTCGAGTTTTTGCGGAAATGTTTGAAAATCTTCCCGATAAAAGTTCACCCAAATTTATTAATATAAATATAATTGAAATTGTGAAAAATAATATAAGTCTGACGATTTTATATTCATTGCTATGAGATATAAAAAATATGGGAAATAAACCTATTATGTAAAGCAGACTATTGGATCTACCGTTCTTGATTTTTTTATTAAACCATTGTCCCCAGGGTCCAAATAGAAAACGATGAATGTCCGAAAAAAATACGAACTTGCCACAGGGTATCATGAAATATATTAAATATAAAGATTAAATAATTAATAATAAAAATTGCAATAATAAAAACGTTTATTAAGATTTTATTTACATATACTAACACTCGTCATCTCCGCAAACGCCGAGATTGAGAAAAAAAAAAACGCAAAAAATTCAGATCGGCATTGTAGAATTCAAACCAGTGGACCCGTATGAAGAATTCGTTAAACAATCCATGCCCTATACCACTAAGCTACCTAATTTAGATGATAAGATGATCAAAATTTTTCGTACTTAAACTATTTAGATAACAGGCGGTATAGTATTTCGAATCATCATATAGGTACTGACATATATTCGGAATACTTGTTAGTGATTTGACTATTAATATAAGTTGTTATATAATAATTTGTATCCAAATACTTTAATTTGGTAATAACTCGTAGAATATTTGCATATTTAAAATGTTCTATAAATGTTTTATCAATTTACATTTATATATTGTACCTAAAAAATATTCTCGAAGGGGAGTGGGTATCTAAAAACTTTTTTTAAATTTATTTATTTAAGGATATTATATTACAAGTATACTAAAATTTGGGTGGTTGAATCTGTATAAGTACCTCTATATATATATATAATAGAAAAGGTCGTTCTTAGGAGATGACACAAGGGGTCTGACCCCTGCCCCCTCCTTGTAATATATATATATTATTAAAATAAAAATAAAAATATATCATTAATATTATACATTTTAATTTTAAATAAAAGTAATATGTAACTTCTGATATAACATGGGTAAGGAAAGTTTCTCATAAAAAAAAAAATATATATATATTGTTATTTTATTGTGATAATATATATGATTATTCATAAAGTACGAAAACTGTGTTTTCGCTTTTAATAAATTGTATTATATATATAAATATTATTAAAAAATTTAAAAATTACACTTATCAACGTTCGTGATATTTATTAAATTATTATCCACTTTATGGGTTTCTAATGTCTTGTTATTAAAATTAATTTGATTGTAGGTTTGGTTCTGGTCAATTTTGGCCGATAATTCATCCGCAGATTCACACGAATTAAGATTATTTGGTACAACACTTGTATAGCAGATTATTGGTGATGTTTCAATAACTTCATTTGCTATTTTACTTCTTTGTTTCAATAAATCATTGTATTCTTGTTGGAATCCTGTAATGAGGAATAATTTTATTTTTAACATAAATTCAATATTTTTTAATGTTTTGTTAGTTTTCACTATTCAGTGATGCACAGTTAAAAATTAGTACATAGTAATAAATCAAATGACGATATATGAGTAAATTACTTAATGATGTATGCACATAGGCATATAACTTTCAATTATTAGTTAAACATTATTTTTTTGACCAAATAATACCGTAGCAATAAATATCATCTTTCCGCGTTACTAAGTAGTTCGTTTCCATTTTCTTAAGAACTAGTGATCAGAATTTTGTGTATTTTGTTTTCAAATATCAATAAAATTTGCATGCGTAGACTGGTATCGGTTTTAAGTTAGTCTGCGCAAAACTATCCTCATTAGAGCAGTTATTGTGAAGTTTCGTAGGCACCTATAACTATTAACAGCATACACACGGCAATTACGTCATCGATAAATTCAATACATGCCAAAGCCGATCGCCGCCGAAATGCACAGAAATACTTATAAATAGTTTCAATTATCCTACACATTGAGTACCAAATTGTACACCGTGTACATTTTATTTTTTAATTTCTCTCCTATTGATGACCCGATGCAAACACTTCAGTTTTTTCACAACGATTTTCTAACCTTCATCAAGTTATAATCCATCGCACAGGTCTCATAATTTAAAGGACTTTCTTCGCTGACCTCAAAGCAGAAAATTCAAAACTTAGGGAGGAATTAAACATTCTTAAGAAAAAAGTTGAAATCCTAGAAGCCACTGAGTCACCAGGACTTCTTACTATATCAATTACCCAGGTAATGCATAATATGTCTGAGAAAGAGAAGTGTGCTAATAATGCCATGGTTTATGGACTACCTGATTCCTCTTCTTCATCCACCCAATGGCGTATTAATAACGAAAAATTATATTTAGAAAAATTTTTTGGACAACTTGACAATATCATTCCTGCATCCAATTTCAATCTAATTAATCTTGGGATAGTTGCCTAAAGGAAAAGTTTCCTAATTAAGACCGGCCTATGAAAGTCATCTTTATTTCAAGGATGGTCCTACAAAAATTATTTTAGTATAAAAGACGGGCCAAAGCTGTTGAAATTGGTCTATAGCTTCGTTACATCGATGTTGTTCCAAAAGTTATTCAGTACCATTCAAAAGACCGGATCACTTCACGCGGTGGCGTAATTGACAAGTCTTAGGTCCTATACATGAAACCCTTTCACCTTCATGCCTCTCAATAATTTGCCATTCATATCTGCTAACTGTCAACATATCCAAGTGAATAATATTTATAAATGCTCTTTATGTCTTAAATCTATTGCTACTATTAATTAATTTTTACTTTTGTAAGCAAACACTCTAATGTCTCCAATAACCATAATGTTGATTTTGTTAAAGACAATAAATGTAATTCCGCTTATTTAGTATCTATGTCCACCTTATTAATTGTTTTACCAAAATATTCTTGGTCTTGGCTTTCTAACCAAGCTTTCTAATCTTATTTTTGTTTTTTGTTAAATCTTATTTCCTTTCTTTGTTTCGCATGGTATATTAATCCTTACTGAAACATGGTTGTCTCCTGACATTTCTAATTTTGAACTTGGTATTACTAATTTTCATGTGTATATACTCATGTATTATACTCGATTGTAATAATTTTACTAGGAACTAATCACGTGGTGGTGGGGTATTTATTGCCATTAAGTTGTTTCCTCTTCTATTTGTACTAATATAAATAATGATGAGCAGATTTTTGTTTTAGCAAAAATTGAATCTAATCTATTCCTTTTTGGTGCCATTTACATTCTATTCCATAGTCCTCATTATGTGTATGATTTCAACGTTAACATCGTTGATATATCCTATTCTTACATTCTCCTCAATCTATCTTCTTATGTGTTAATTATAATTTACCCGATATCTCATGTGCTTCTGAAAACCTTGGGTTTGTTGCAACTGATGCATTATCCCCCTCCTCTACTTTAGATAGTGGTTCTTTTTATCTACATAACTTTTTCCAATACAATATTCCGTTCCTAATTCCTTTGGTAGCATATTTGGTCTTATTTTTTCTAACTCCAATATTCCTTCAATTGAAAAAGCTTCTTTACCCTTTGTTCCTGTTGACTCTTACTATCCTTCTTTATATTCTATTACTTATAATGATTTCTTGAATGCTGATTATTATTGTATTTTTTCTGTCGTTCAATTGGATTGCTACTCTTGTACAGTATAAACGTAATGATTCTATCGCAATTTTTGAATAATGCCTTACTACACTGTGTTCATTTTTTTGTCCCTTTAAAATTATATAGACGCTCCTTGTATCTCTGTTGGACTTCAAATGATCTTAAGTGTTTATTATTAAGATAAAACAGTCTCACCTTACTTTTAAAAGGACTAGATTGGCTTGTGATTATAATAAATTCTCTATACTTAGAGCTATATGTAATCGCATATCCAAGCTTGATTACCAGACTCATATCAGTACTACTGAGAACTTGTTTTCTCAGTCTCCGTGGGACTTTTGGAAATATAACTGTGACCTTAAAGAGTACACCTCTATGCCTGGTTCAATTCATTATGGAGATTCTTCATCTTCCAATAATATTGAGTCTTCTTATCTTTTCTCCGTTTATTTTTCTTCTGTTTACAAACATTCTATTCCAATCAATCCTCTTGAGAATTCATTTAGGCTGCCTTTCTCTTTACCTTCTATTGTTTTTTTCCATCAAGTTTTGGCTGCCCATAATATATTTAATCGTATTTTTTCTATTAATCCTAATGGAATTTCTAGTGACTTTCAATCAATGCCGCTTCTCTCTAATCTTTCCTTTGTTTATTTTGTTTATGCAATGTAATGAAGATGTCTTCCTCTCAATTTAGGAAAATAGCTCTGTTACTCTTGTTTTTGAATCCAAAGACCCATTCCTTTTTTTTCATTACCACCCTATTTCCATTTATACTAACATTGCAAAATTTTTTGAATCTATTGAATATAAGTCCGTTAGATCTAGACTTAATCATATCATTATCCCTCAGCGTCATGGTTTTCGTCTAGTGAAATCAACCATTTTTTGTGGTATATTTTGTCTGATTGTTTAATAAGAATCAGCAGGTGGACGTAATTCTTAGAGACTTCTCTAAAGTCTTGAATACTGTACAGCTTTACTTGTTTAGGAACTTGATTCTATTGCAGTTGGTGATCCTCTATTGTTATAGTTTTGATCTTATCTAAAATGTAATTTCATCTAACTTAGTTAATGTTACTGTTCGCGCCTGGCATCAATTTGAATTTGCCCCCTTTTTGGTACTGTATCATGATCAAGGAAAGTCATCGATATCAGTTGATAGCTCAACACGTTGGCGACACTGTTCACGCTTCTGTGGCCGCTCGATCGGTCGTCGTCGCTCTACACGCCGTTTTCGTTCCTTTCTTCTTCTTCGTCCGGCCGATCTCGAGTACACATGCTGCTCCGCGTCTCGGTTTTGTTATTGCTCCGCTCGCTCAAACGGCAACAGTCGCCATTTTTTCCGTGTGTCAGTTCTCGTGTCCGACGTACTTATTTCGATTCGTTGACGCTCATTTCGATACGGTTTTTGTGCTCGCTCACCGTACGCAACGTTGTCTAACCGACCTACCACGTGTTTGCCTTTTTACAACCGTGCCGATCCGCCGGTGTCTCCGACGCAGCTCAGCGACCAGCTCCACACCAGCGGCTCCACGGCGGTGACAGTTTTTTAAACCCCCCCCCTCTCCCCGTTGCTTGTATATTTCATAGTTCTTTTGCATCAGAATTTATATACATAACTCCATCAACAATAA
>JAIPRL010007869.1:0-12866 GCA_025469235.1 Pemphigus obesinymphae | reverse complement strand
ATAATAATAATAATAATAATAATAATAATAATAATAATAATAATAATAATAATAATAATAATGATAATAATAATAATAATAATAATAATAATAATAATCAGACTATTTATACAATATATACAAATAGGTAGGTATATAGAAGGCGAAGAAGAAAAACGGTATTTTTTTATTTAAGTTTTTTTTTGAGTAATGTTTAATAATATACAAATTAAAATTTCATAACAATCTAAACTTTTTTCAAAACGAATGCTTAATGAATTAAATTGAATTTTAACATTACAATCGTGTATTTGTTTTGCACAATAATTTCTCCTTTACCTTTTCAGGTTTGTAATAACTAATTTATCGTCTTTCACACGCACATTCCCTCTCTCTACCATAATATATGGTATATTGATATGTGTCTAAATCTTTACCATCATATTTTAGCTATACGTACTATTAATCAGTCTCGTGATAGTAGTATAGGAGTTTCATAGTGATATGTGCGTTCTACAAAACGTTCAATGTTTTAAATGTGGATAACTTAAATCTGGCCCATATTTTTTTTACAATTTATTGTTTTGTTTTATATCCTATTTTCCTTCAGGTATTAACCATGGGCCCTTATACATGTAAAGAGTGTTCAGCTTTACAAATGATGGAACAGAGCCACACCACAGTGATAAAAAATAATCTAACCAATGGAATATTAATGCGAAAAAACCATTTTAATGGTAAAATTCCACGTAAGTAGTTCGCAATGTTTTTTTCCTGAAAGTATGTAAACGATTAATGGGATCAGTATATCTTTATCTCATCATATATTATGTTTTCTATATTTATTTTTTCACATACCTACTCAAAATATTTATATACTTAATTAAAAAATACAAGAACACGAGAAAGAATTGGTTACGCAAAATCCATAATATATTATAGTTTCATTCATAAATCCTAACGATTTACACTTCAATTATTATATCTTTATAATATTCGATTGTCTATATATGAGTAAAGTGTTTAGTATTGGCAAAACATTTTTATTTTTGTATACATAAAGTTATGATTATACTGGTATATTGTTAAAAAAAATGTGGAAACATTATACAAATAATTATCGGTTAGTTAATAGTGTTAAATATTATTAGCGAATTCATTGAGAGAAAGTTAACATTTTCAGTATTTCTGATAACGAGTTCCAGTAGGTACCTACTATTGTAGAGGAACTACTTCGTATTTTGGAATACTACTTATATAACATGGTGTTATAAATACAATACAATATTTGGTTCTCAACAATTAAAATAATTTTGTAAATATTTTTGTTAATTATACTTATAAAAATATAAATATAGGCACCTAATCATAATAATTAATTAACTATACAAAAAATAAAATTGTATAGTAAATAATTAATATTGGGTATAATTTCTATAGGTAGGAAGAAATCGTTTGTTCGCTTTTATATTAACAAATAGGCTGATAAAAAGGTATTATGAATCACGTATAGGTTTTAATTTTGAATAACATTTGTAGTTGTAAATATGGTACCAAAAAATATGCCCAAAATTACTGTATCAATATTACTGTATTCAAAAATTTAGCATAACCGTAAACTATTACGAAACATAAATAAACTGGATAACTAATATGATGTTAGGAGAAGTATACCTACCTAAAGTATACATAATTAATGAATAAATATTGTATTTTTGAAAGCGACGCAGCATCGAAACCGGAAATATTTACAATCTAGTAGATAGTAACAAGTAACAAATTCATATACTTGCAGCGTAATATTTTTTGTATCAAATTAATATTATTTTTGTATAGTGTTATTATATTAGGTATATTAAATCTAGTATCTAATCTAGTATTATATCTAGTTGCGTGTATATTGGTTTTTATATTTAGTTGCACTCAATTTATATATAAAAATAATATAATTTAGGAGAATAGAATATAATTTAACATAATATTACTGTTTGAATATCGAAAGTTATACAGGTCCAAGAGGGTTTATATAGAGACTTAACAATTATATAATTTGTACACAAATAGAATTGTTTAATAAGATAATAATCAACCATTTAAGTTTTTATATAAGTAATAAGTTGTTCATATAATTACATCCATCCGTTAAACACATAGGTACCTATTGTAGACATACCTATTATTTATATGTAAGCCATATTTTAAAGAAATATATTGTTTAAAAGATGTTGGAATTATACCTACACCATGTATAAAACTTTAAACATGCATATTGATTTTTTTGGTAATTTCGTGTATTGTGCTGTTTTTTATGCACTGAAAAAAATAATAACACATCAATTTTGATATGTATTTTAGAATAATATATTAAATATTTAATATCAAAATAAATATATGTCGATTATTAGAAAAATATCTTAAAAGTCATTGAGATTAGATTACTACTTGCATTGAATTTTATCGTTTTACTTTATTTTATTTATTTTTATTTATAGAAATGTAATTTATTACATTAGTTATAGCTGTAAGTTATAACCTATATATTGGCTATTCTGTGTTTGGTGTATACTATAATACTATTTCATTATTGAATTCTGTTGTAGGTAATGAGTAATGACATGATTTTTAAATATTCGTATTGTATTCGTATAATTACCATTGTACATTGCTTATGCATATTTCGCGATGAATTATAATAATTATTTTTAAATTTTGTTCTATGGTGTATATCAAGAGTATTTCGTATACGATGTTTGATTGGTTCTGGAATTAATTATTCATAGGTATACCTATATAAAAGTTAAAAATTATTATTATTATTGTTTTTTTAAAGAGAAAATATAGATATTAAGTATGACAATTGTTCATTAAAAGTGATACATTTGGTATTTCTGACCATTACTACCAAGTACTATAAAAAGTATGTCCAAAATGTTTAAAATTAAATTTGCCTATATTTACCTCGTATGTAGGTTATTGAAAATGTGCGTCACCTATAACTTTCCAGGTATGAGTTGATTAATTCAAACAGTTACGTCATGGTGTAATTAGTACAGTATGCCCATCAACTTTCAAGAATGATTGGATTTCTTGAAATACTTCAATTTTTTTTACTGATATTTGACAATGTTTTCATTAATAAAATGAAACATGATATTTTAGATAATTTAGTATTGATGTAGCATTGAAAACATATTAATTTATATCAGCTGACAAATGAAAACCTATAGGTATTGTCCTATTACTACCCCGGATGTAATTTATTTAATCTTGTCTTATAGGTAGGTGTGCCTTAATTATAATTGATGAAATATGACTAAGTACTGAATAATAATATAAATAAATAGTCTATGCAGGAAGTAAATATTTCATATTTTCACCATTGATAATTTCATAGATCATTATCAAATTATCACTTATAAAATTATATAAATAAGTAAGTTATCTATAGTGAAATAAATAAATATTTTAATTATCGTTAAATACATAAAACAAATGAAATTATTTAAAAAAGTTTTGAGTCTCGATAAAACGTTCAAATAATGAGTTGTTAGGAATATTATCAACCGTTACTATAACAAATTAACAACATTGTTAGTTGAAAAGTTATACAAATAATTTAAATATTATCATTAATATTTGAAACTATTGAATATTAGCAAACTAAAAAAGAAAATGTACCTACTTTCAAAAAGATCAGGACTCGGGAGATATATTTCGTCATTGAGTGGCAAAAATTTTCTTTTTGAAGGTACATTTATTATTTTTAAACGATTCTTTAAAATTTGAATGATTTATTAAACTAAGAAAAATTAAGGATGTCGTATTGTCGTAGTCACAACCACATTTATCGCGTCTGTCTATATTTAACACGGTTAATATTTTTAAGAGTAGGTACCTCATACATTATTTTCGTCAAATATCTATTGGCAATTAATGAAGTTAAAGATTTAGGCTTTTTGATTTTTAAAAATAGCTGTAACTACTCGTATTATGATTACAGTGTGATTTCACTACATATTATCCGTTATAATGCAAAAATCATTTCATTTTAATACCTAATAATAATATTAATATGGTATTTATTTGTTCCATAGGTATGCACTTAGGAACCTACATTTTATAATTGGCCGATTACCTTGAACATAAATATATAGTATATATACCTAGGTATATTTTTTTAATTTTGCAGTCTTTGAGTATTTTTATTATTGTGTATATTATATTCTTAGTATTTTGAAGGTTTTTGTTCTTCACAAGTGTTACGATTCGTTTTAATATATTCACATTTTGTACTACCGGAAATGGTGAAACCAGTTTTGCTAAGGCATCAATGGCCGATGATGATGACTTACCAATTGTGTAATTATGAAAACCAAGTATTAGAATGGTCAAGATTTCCAAATTATTTTTTTATTTTTAATAGTTGTAGTATTAGGTACCTAAATGATTATTCGAAAACAGCTTACCCGCAAGTTGTTGAATGCTTTCGTATTATTGTTCCTTATTACTGTATAACTATGCAATTATGTATTATATACCTACTTATTATATTTTTGGCATGCGATATCAAATTTACACTACCTATACAAGCAAAACATTAATTGTGGTGTCTGATATAAAAAAGATACTCATTATGAGCATAGTTGTTAGGTCTTGTAGTATTATGCGCAAGTACCTTTTTTAATTTAATACATTATAGAATATAGATTAAAATTATGATTTAAACACCTCTATTAAATACTAAATTTAAAAAAGAATAATAATTTTAAAAAAATGAAACAGTGGTACCCTGAAGTGAATGGATTTTGTCTTGATGCGTATAATATAGTAAATATTAATACTTGCATATAAGCGAGTCACTGTTCCAAATTGAAATGATTTTTTTTCGGTTAATGGTTTTCATTTTTACATTATATTTTTCAGTTTAATTAACCGGTTAAAATCATTTTCTGGTTATAAATTATTTAAGCCGTTTAATTTCGTTATTTTTATAAAATGTATTTTATAAACATATAATTAAACTTAGCTAGTATTTACCTATTAGAAAAAAGTTAAATTTAATATTAGGCAAGTTAATAAAAATAATTAACTCAAATTAGTTTAATTAAATTAATTCAACATTGAGTTAAAGTAGTTGCTGTTTCAAGGAGAGAGCGATCACCCACTCCTCCCTTCACTTTATTACACGAAAGAAAATTGGATTTGAGTATTTGACACATTTTTATAGGTATAGGTATAACTCTTAGATTTACCACAAGTTAAAAGTTAATAGTTGACAAAAAATAATTTCAACTTGTTAAAGTTAAAATGCGAAAACTTATAAATGTCACTGATATTTTTTTTTGAACTATTGATACCACCAATATTTATCAAAAAATTAGGAGAGTAATTAATATATATATAAATTTAATATTTTTAAAATTTAATTTTGATTTTTGAAATGTACCTATGCATAAGTACAAATGTGAATATTATACTTTTTTGGAATATAAATCTTGGTTTTAGTGATAACTATTTTGTTAATTTTTAAATAGTATTTTAACACATACAATAAGGTACCTATATACTAGACTAACATAGTATTATAATATAATAGGAAAATCACCTCATGAACTAATATTGATTAACTCTATATACATAATATTTATTATTTAAGTGCAATTGTATACATTACATATGTCTTTATGATTTATGTTATTACTTATTAAACACATTTTATCACTTATGAATAAAACTGATAATTTGAAAAAAAAAATGTATGTTGGTTGTTTATTTTACGTTTAAATTATATACCTATTTATATAATTGAATTTTGTTGGAAAAAACTTGCTTAAAATAATAAAATTTGCTTGTTTTTTTTTTTTTTTAGCTATGCCATGGTTTGGTATGGATATAGGAGGAACACTCTCTAAACTTGTATTTTTTGAACCAAAAGACGAAGTTGCAGAACAAACTGAAGATGAAACTCAACTATTGTATAATGTTACAAAATACTTGACAAAAAATTCTGCATATGGAAAATCTGGACATAGAGATACACATCTACAGGTAAATGTAATATTTTTTGAAAATAGTATACAGATGTTTTAATTATAGGTTTTTTTCGTAGATGAACAATGTAAAAATTTGCAATAGAATAGGTACATTACATTTTATCAGATTCCCAACTAGTGAGATGAAAAATTTTTTGGTGTTGGCCAAGAAGAAAGGTATGGCATCTAGTGTATCTACAGTTTGTGCAACTGGCGGTGGTGCATTCAAATTTGAAGAAAATTTTAAAAATGTAAGTTTTTAAAAGTTTACATATGGAATGTAGTTTAAATTAAGGTTTCTTGATCTTCTTGTCTGTTTTATTTAAAATTGTTATTTTGTTTACTTATTAGTCTTGAAATTTAATTTTACTTACAACTTTTAGACTTAGGTATAATACTTACATATTAATAATTTAAAAATATTAGTTATTTTAATAATATTGCTATTATCATTGAATATATATATATATATTAGATTGCTCACTGGCCTGTATTTCAGTGGTATACAGATTTTTTTTCTTTGCATTTGTAGAGAGCACTTTATAAAACATTTAGTTAGATCGGATAATATTGTAATCGCTATTGGTCGGTATTTATTTTTGACTTTCAATTTATAGTGTACATCACAGCTAGGGTTGGAAAAGATATCGTAAAATAGGGTGACTTCGGATACATGGGATGTATTCGGACAAAACCATTTTTTGATAATTAAATTATCATTTTTGATTATATGTTTAATAAAAGTTAAAAACTGATACTCCACGTTTTTTTTTCTAATATAACCTCCTTAGAAAATAGTATTTATTGATAATATAATATTATCATAGCACATGGAGTAGAACATGGCTAATTATTTGGCCATAGAATAGAGGTGAATGCAGAATATTCCAATTTTGATATTTTGAATTATCCAACTGATAACTATCGTAGCATAATTATAATAAACATTTTTGGATGTGGTTTTTTTTTTATCAACTCACACATTTGTCGTGTATTATTTTATTTATGTAAAAAAATCTGGTGTTAAATTCCATGTTGTGGTGTTTTTGAAATACAATTATTTCAAAACTCAAGGTGACTTCGGAACATTGAAATAATGATAATAAATAATAATAATAATTTATAATTAATATATAAATGAATAAATAATAATAAAAATAATAGTTATTTTAAATAATATATTCATAATATTATATTTACAGGAATATTATTTTTAAAATTTTTTTTTTTGTTTTTTAAAATGTTAAAAGGTGTCCGAAGTCACTATTATTTAGGTATTTACCTTGTACTTATACAGGGTGATTTTTTTTTTATCATGGGACATATATCTAGGCTATATCTCAGGAAGTATAAATAATTGTTGTGAAATTTTTTTCAAAAAGTTATTTGTATTAAGCTCCATTTTATATTTTTCATATTTTAAAAATTTTCTCTTATTCCTTATTTATTAAAACTATATCAACTTTAAATTTTCAAATTACATCCTATGATTTAAATTATAAATTCTTAAATATTTTTGTAAGAATTTTCATGTTTTGATTTTTTAAATTTGAGGAATATTACTCAAGTAATAAGTATTTAAATTAAAGATTCAGTAGAGTGGAGAAGTATTGTAATAACATATTATAATAGATGATGATAATAACATACTATAGTACTTTTCCACTTCGCTGTGTCTTAATTAAATTTCAAATCTTTGAATGCTTATTACTCGGGTAATATTAATTGGACTTAAAAATTAAAATGTGAAAATTCTTTTAAAAATATATTCTTTAATAATTTATAGTTTAAATCATAGGTTTTCATTTGAAAATCGAAAGTTGATTTTTAATTAAAAAATAAAAAATTAGTTTTAACAATTATTTTCACCATACTCACTATTGTGAGTATGTAATACATTGTATGTAATACACTGAACATTTTTATCACTAAACAATTATAAACCTATTTAAATTCATAAACTGTTAATCATTAATTGTGAAAATATTTTGATAGGCCTTGATTATTTTAATTGTTAAGAAAATGTATCAGGGTTGTTTAAATAATGTTTATTATATTTTCCCTTTATTTTTTATACATTAAAATTGCATTGAATTTTGGTTTTTAATTAGTACCCAGTTATTTTTGATATTTAAATAAAAATAAAATAGTTAATGTATGAAAAAGTCTTTTACATATTTATTATTTAATAAAGATTGAAAAAATGCAAATTGTAATATTTTAATTTAACTTAATATATTTGGAAGAAATATCAAAGATTCACAGTTGACAGTACATTCTATATAGTATATATACACTATAAACTATATACATTCTATATTCTATGACAATTAAGTTCCCGGGCTGATTGCGTAAGAATATGAAAATTGAAATTAAAATATTTTCATTTTATATATTAATAATATTCTATATAATATCCTTCCTAATCTATAACAACTTAACATTGCACCTGAAACATCCAAACTACACGGACATTTGGCACTACTGTTTTAACGTTTGACCGGTGTGGCACTGACTGTTTTAGCACTGTCATCACTTAATGAATTACTACACATTTTAACAATAATATTTGTCCAGTAGCATTATTTGAAAATATTTGATAATTTTAATATCTTAAAAATATAAATAAATACATTTTATATAAGTAGGTAAGTACATTTAAAATTATAATAAAAAATTAGTATACAAATATTATGTTATTATGTATAATAATATGTATAGTTAATATGAATATAAAATATAATAATATTATAATTTATTTGTAAATATCTAATGTAAAAGTATATTGATAACGATAAAATAATTCCGAAGTTGGTTTCTAATTAAGACAAAAATAGAATTATATTATTTTTAAGAAGACTTTCAAATAACGTTTCATTTATATAAAATATATTTGTACACTTATTTTTTTAAACTTAATATTGTATTGAATTATTGTATCATTTTTGAATTAAATTTTTTATAGGTACCTAATTTTACTACATATTATATTAATATAGTTATTTATCAATTATTATATATTGTATATTTTTCTATGCTACTGGACAATATTAAATTATATAAATAAATTAAAAATGTGTAGTTATCCATCAGGCTATGACATCACCAAAACGGTCAGCGCCAATCCAGTAAAATGCCAAAACGGCAGCACTAAAACATCTTAGACTGACATCCCGAAGGTTTTCTGAAACCTCCCTAATTATCCTTAAATGTCTTATACATTTTTAAATACATTTAATATAATTTAGAAACTGTTGTATTTTCAGATTAATTTGATTTGAATACAGTAAATAGAAAAAATTAGCAGGATCTAAATGTAACCAATACGGAAAATGATGGAGTGATAGAACTTGTTTTGATATCAATAATTGCATTTACATATTTACAATATTATCATGTAACAGGAATATTTCTTGCATAAAAAAGTTTCATCATCTTCTGTTTTGCCTATTTATTTAGCTCCTGCTGACTTTTCTATTTCCTGAGTAAAAATGAAGATAAAAAGACATAGTTTTAGTAACATTGAATACAAGATATTAAAAAGTTATTACAAAGAAGAAGTTTGAATTTTCCAGTTGTTTCATGAGTAGTCAAATTTTTATGAATCAGAAAGGAGGCTTTATAAAATAGAATATTAATAATAATAATAATGAAAGGTATTTAAAAGGTATTTTTGTATTTTTGTTGCAACTAGGCCAGGAACTAAATTTTCTACATTATATATTTACTTGACCAAATTAAAAAGTAATTCTAAACTACCCGTTATCCTTGAAAATGTATTGCCAATACATGTGATCACAATACTTAATATTTAATTAATAAATAGTATATATATATATACTATATTTTATAAATCACCCAGGCATTATTCTACTTTTTAAATTTTTTTAATAAAACTGATTATTTGAAAATTTATGTTTGTTTAAATAATAATAATTATAAAAATAATCTAGTTAATTTAGTTAAATTTATTTATTATTTATTTATTTATTAATTTATTTATCTAAATAATTTAGTTGATAGTTGTTTTTAGTTTTAAACCAATAAAAATATTTCACCCATTTATTATATTTTTATTTAAATAGGTAGTAAATAATTGAGTTCAAATTGTAAACATGAATCTAAAATCAATTTATAATAATTTAAAATTATATAACCATAGTTTTTATATATAGTGCTAGCTAATGAATCCTATAAATTTTCGAAAATCGATGCCGAAATATTGTGTCTTAGATAACCATTTAAATACCATTGTGAAAACGGTGAAAGACCATTTCTTTCTCAACTATTGTTTTCAAGTACGATTATTGAAATATTATGAACAACATGTAGGTAGGTATACATTTGAATGGCCCTTTTTTTTACTCATTAACATCATACCACTGCTAGGTATAAAACCTCACAATTAGCCAAAAACTAGTAACCTATAACAATTTTTTTCAGTAACTGGTGTTGTAACTGTAACAGTCAAAATTGATACTGGTTTCAAGCCTTAATTAATAGTATAATGATTTTTTTTTTGTTCTTAACAGGAATTGAATTTGAAATTGTGTAAATGTGATGAACTAGATAGTCTAATCCGTGGATTGTTGTTTACAGTAGCTTCAAATAATAATGAATGTTATTTTTGGTCTCAATGTACAGAAGACGAACAGTGTTCAACACAAGAGTACACATTCCAGTATAATAAATATCCATTCATAGTACGTCTTATGAACAAAAACAATATATAATATATATATATATATAACATTATATATTTTTTTACATGTTTCATTGTTATTGTGGAAGTATTTTTACATTGTTTTGTTTATTGTTATTTGTAGGTAGTTAATATAGGTTCTGGTGTTAGTGTTTTAGCTGTTTATGGTCCAAATAATTATAAGAGAATTTCTGGAACAAGGTTAGTAACAACAGTTTATACTACAATCTCCAATAATGTATTTTAATGTTGGTTAAAAATATATTTTTTATTATTATTTTAGTATAGGAGGTGGTACCTTTTTGGGATTATGTAGTTTGTTAACTGGCTGTAATACATTTGATGAGGCAATTGAATTGGCTGCAAATGGTGACAATATGAAAGTCGATAAATTAGTACGAGACATATACGGAGGCAGTTATAGTCGATTTGGGTTGCCAGGAGAATTAGTTGCTAGCAGGTTATATAAGTAATTATTATATAAATTATTAAATTAACTCATTTTTATTTTGTTACAGTTTTGGTCATATGAATTCAAAAGAAAAAAGGGCTCAAGTTTCCAGAGAAGATTTGGCTAGAGCAACTTTAGTTACTATTACAAATAATATTGCATCGATTGCAAGAATGTGTGCATTAAATGAAAGAATCGATAGAGTAATTTTTTTATAGTTCATTTTATATAACTAAGTATATAATACATTTTAATCTATTATTTTATTTAAGGTGTGTTTTGTTGGTAATTTTTTGCGAGTAAATCCAATATCAATGAAATTGTTGTCACATGCTATGGATTATTGGTCAAATGGTTTGCAGAAAGCAATATTTTTAAATCATGAGGTAATATATAATTCAATCTGTCATATTTCTGTCATTCATTATATTTATCATAATATAACAAAGTAATGTATTATGCTATAGTTGTAAATTTATTTGTCCAAATAGTTTCTGATCAGTTGTTAAAATTGGTTTAAAATTGAAACCCTAAAAATTGAAAAATTAAATTGTATTGGTGATTGAAACTTTTCTAAATAAATAAGGTTTCAAAACCAAAATAAAAATAAATAATAAAATACTTCAATTATGTGTTGGTGAGGGGAGGGGGTGATTGATTAAATTTTAAATAATGATGGCTAAATATATACGAATTTAGTTAAATATGAGTTTATACATATGAATTTAGTTAAATTTCATGACCTAAAACTCCTATTATTGATCATAACTTATGAGTAATGCATATCAGTACATACATAATAAATAATTATTTTCTAAACAAACATATGAATATATTTTGATCAATTTATTAATTTCAGGGTTATTTTGGTGCTATTGGTTGTTTGTTGTCATTCGATGAGAGGTATAAAGAGATGTAAAATGTGATCATCAAACACATTCCATGTTGCCAATCCATTTCGATTTCAGCAAGTTGTGTGTGGTGCATTATGAATATAATTAATATAATTATCATCATCATTATTCGTATTGCGCTGACCCGGATAGTAATTAATATTAATTTATTTTATTTTTAAGACAGCACTACAGTCAATGAATCCCTTTGTTCATTTTGGTGATGTGTTTATTTTTAATTTATAAGAAAAAATATTAGTCCATTGGTATAATTAGTTACCTGTCCTACACATTCTATTATTTATTTCCAAAAAAAAAAAAGAAGAAGAAAAATGTTGAAATGTTTTGTTTTTATATTGATTTTGTTCAAATATATTATTTCTTTTATTATTTTATGTATTTTAACATTGAAAATTAAGTGCAAATTCCACATAACAATTACTGATAATTTAATGCAAATGTGATATAAAACAAATAGTCATTTTAAAACTTTTTTATTTGTATAATTTATAACTGAATCATTGATAAATAGGTACATAGTCCAATATCATACAGAAAATGAAAAATATTATATTAGTAATATTTATTGTCAACAGAAAATGTCCATAAGTCGCAATATAAATGTAATGAATATGAATGGTACGATTTTTTGGTAAGAACAATAATTTGGTAGATTGATTCAGTGGCGGATCTAGAGGTCATCTAAGGGGGGGGGGTGAATTTTTAAAAACTTAATTTAAGTACTTTAAAAGAGTAACAGTATTAATTTTAATTATATTTTTTCAGTTACCAAGACTACATTTAAATAT
>JAIPRL010007868.1:0-22016 GCA_025469235.1 Pemphigus obesinymphae | reverse complement strand
AGCTCGAATAAAAAACAAGTATAGAACAAGCTCTTCTCAAGAAAATTTAAATAGTTTTATGGTTTTGTGTTCAGAGAGTGATGTTTTGGAGGTAATTAATACCGACGATATAATTAAAGAGTTTGCTGCCCAAAAATCTAGAAAAAAATATTTTTAATAACATTTTTATTTTTGTATTTAAAAAAAAAAATAAGAAATAAATTGATGAATATATTTTTTTTTCTGAAATATTTTTATTTATGGGTCACCAAAATTTTGATTATGGATATGGGCCCCTAAAATTATTTGGCCCCGGGCCAAAAATTATCTTAATCCGGGCTTGCACAAGCATGTTTATTACAAACTATTTGATTGGCATGTGATTACATAACAATAAAAATAGCACTGACACAGGACTTATTTTAAATTACTTTTAAAATAAATATAAATATTTTGCAATAATTCGGTATAGGTAATTTTTATTACAATAATTGTAAGATTTTCATTTTTCAATAAATTTCCCATACAGAACTCTTTAAAAGCGGGTGTGTTTAGTTTTATTAAGTAGTTTGAGGGAACATTTCCAAGAGAATGATCGAAGTACTTTTCAAAAATTGTTTTTATTTAATTAGATATTTATGCTAAAAATGTTAACAATTTCGGAAACTTTAAATGGTTTTAATTTAAGTATAAAATATAAAAATGAAAAATTTGGCTCGATCATTCTCTTGAGTAAGTATTGAAAAATCTATAAAAGTTTTCAAAATTTTTATCAGAGTACACATCGTGCCGGACGGTTGGAATTAGAATGAGATTTTCAATGGTAAAAACATGTTTACGCAAAACAAATGAAATATCATTTAAAAATAATTTTAGAGTTAATACACTTATTATAAAATTGATAGAAAACAACATTTTGGTCATTTTGGAGATAACCTCATCGGCGTTTTTTCAAATAATGTGTTTAAAAAAAGTTATAGTGTATTAAAAATGGGGGGACAATAGTAATCTTTACCTTTGATAACAAGCTAAATATTTCGAAAATTGTAAGACCCCAATGAGGTTATCTCTAAAATGTCATATACAAATTGTATAATAGGTATTATAACTATAAAAACACTTTAAAAAGCCATTTTATTTGTTTTGCGTAAACGTATTTTTTAAAAAAAATCGTGATTACATTAGAATAAAAAATAGTACTGACACAGGTTTCATTTTTAATTACTTTTAAATTGTATTAAAATATTTTTCGATTGTTAGATTTTTATTTTTCATAATTTTCTAAAAAATTGCCTATACAGAACGCCTTAAAAATAGGGTGTGCGACGTCCGCCGTGCTCTATTGACTTGATAAAACACCCAGAAAATGGATCCAAAAGTTCTTTCCTGTGGAGATCTATTCTGTTTGCATGCAGACAGTTTAAGTAAGATTGGAATAACACGCATACCAATCTCCGTACATTTCCATATAACTACATTATTATACGTTAGTATTAACAAAAAAATCCCGATTTTTATGGTTCCTGATATTTATTTTTCCAAAAAAATAAAATCCCGATCTTTATAATTTCGGAAAATTATGGTTCCCGAATTTTTTTTTTTTCTGAAAATATAAAATCCTGATTGTAATCGTTTCTGAATTTTATATTTCCTGAAAATGATTTTCTCGAAAATATATTTTTCAATATAAGTCGTTTCCGTTTTTTTTACATTCCTGTATAATATCGATCCTTAAATATATCAACTTCAATAAATTTTTGTTTTGATTATTTTTTTCTTTATTTTGATGTGATCCCACTTGTAATATAATCCTGAAATTGATTGTTCCTAAAATTATTTTTCCCGAAAAAAAAAATCCCGATTTTTATAGTTTCTGAATTTTATATTTCCTGAATAATAATTTTCCCGAATATTATTTTCCTGAATTAAAATTTCCTGAAATTAATAATTCCTTAAAAAAAATTTCCATAAAATATTTGTTTCCGTTTTTTACTTTCCTGATTTTGATAGCCCTCCCTGGAACTGAACTGATAACCAACAATTATCATATACCTATCTAAATCTAACGCACTAACCGATCTACTATTACCTATATACCACCTAAGAATTAAGATACCAGATTGAGTATAATATGACCATTTAAAGTAGGTATGTTGTATGTACGACGGAAATATATACATGTATATATTAAATATATATATATATATATATATGTATATATAGGTGTATGTGTGTAGGTACATATATATCAACAAAACTCAAAGTTATCCCACCCGTCAAAATGACAAATTCTCTATTTCGCACTTTTCTAATTGTTATGATTGTTAATAAAAACCATAATATTGTTTTTCTGGTCTGTCGCATCTCAAAGGTACCCAATAACCCCTCCGAGGACGACGGTTTTTATGTGCCATTGTTTTTGGTACCTATAAATTATTTCATTATTTTAAATTTTAATATTTAATTTTTGTGTTTTAACTTAAATTTTAAAATTATACTTCTCTTACGATCATTTATTGTTAAAAAATGTTGTTTACAAATGAAAACGTAGTTTTCATTCTCATCAAAACTTTATACATACCTAGGTACCTAGCTAGTTTTATTATTCTCACATCTGCAGGACCTGATTCCTTTAACCAGGTATACCTATAGTCTTGATAGAAAAAATATACAAGTAGAATTTTTTTTTATAAAGAGTTTATCGTCATAACGTAGAAATTACAAGTAGTGAATTTTTTTATTTTGTGTTGCCGTACGCGTCCGTTCCAGAAACCAGCGTATACGACAGGTATTTAAGTATATTTTCAAAATTCAAGAGTTGAACTTTAAACGGTCTATACACTCAGTTTGTAATAAACCACTCTTGAACCAACTAAAAATTATTTTGGTCTATTTATACGTTTTCATACTTTTATACTTTCAACGGTTTTGCTCACTAACGAATACGATTAATAGTTTTGAACTACCTATTTATAAATGTGTACAGTTCATGCATTGAATTTAGCATCACTCAGACAAAAAACAGTCATATACTCGATTTTAATACGATTAAAATTCTGGTTAAAAAAATTAAATTGTACTGTTCATGAACTTGTAGACACCTATCGGTTGAGGTGCACCGGCTGGGAATCGAGATTTTGCTACTCGGGTATAACATGATAAAATAGATCTATTTTGTTTGGGGTACCTATAATATTTTGTCCTATTTAAATAAAGAAATTATCTTATCTAGGAAATTTGTCTTCTTTATTAAAAATTACGAGTAGCCTACATATACTTAACAACAGACTAAAAATCATGATAAAAATGACCCGATATCCTTATCACTACTTTTAGGAATTACATAAGTATAGGCATAACAAAATATATCTATTTTGTCACGAGTATAGGTATAAATATTATAATAATTATCAATACACTCTTAAATAATAAATTATCTATGAAATCATAGAAAACAACACCTCTGAAATCCAAGGTGGCGGTCCAACCATCCCTCTTTCATATACGTCACTGCTGATATTCTTATAAAATATTATTATTACAATAAGAGCATACACCAACATTTGGTCCGTCTAACAAACTAAAAATATGGGAAATTTACGTTCAGCATTGATATCACAACTTGGTAATTTCTAATATTAGAATAAATTTACTTATTACCAAATTTATAGACAATATCATTACCTGTACTTTAGCAGACTCATTTTCTGAAATTTCAATTTTTAAAGTACAATTATAATTTAAAAATGTAATTCTTTTAAAAGTTAAAAAAAAATAATACACTAGAGAACAGATAATCTCATTTAAAAATTTACTCTTATTTTAGAAAGGATAAAGTTATAATAAGAATGCCGAACATAATTTTCTATATTTTCAGTTGGTTAGATGTGAAGATAGCAAAATATGGGGATATAACATTCTATTAAAAAAACATTTGATATCAAAACCTGTTTATATAGTGTTCAATTTAGAGAAAACAAAAACAAATATTCTTCAATTTTTTTTTATCCTATTCAATTTTTATTTTATACACAATTTTTTTATAAAATAGTAAAACCTTAAGTAGTGTGGTTTTCCTCTGCAACTGTAACTACAAACGTACAAGTCATACATTATATTTAATATGGTCGACAATTAAGTATATAGAATAAGAAGACAATTTAAACATATTTTTAAGTAGGGTGAATTTAACTAAGGTATAAAATACAAATGTATACAAATATGAAAATTACAATAATATAGCTGTTCATTTTTAAAGAATTAACATTTAATTTTTATTATAAATTAATGATGGGATTCTGACAATAGAACGGAGGTTTAGGAAACAAAATTAACATTAATCACACACTATGTTAAAAAAAAAAAAAGTGTGAGTGATTGAGTGCCCAATAAAAAAAAAATATGTGGCAGTCCTAAACTGGTCGGATAAAATTCAAAATAAATTATACAATAAAATTATAATCATATATTAACTTAAACAATGACATTTTACACACAGTCTTTTTTTTACAACTCATCGTGGGCTTCTTCAGATTTGGATGCAAGTTCTTCATCCTCCTCTTCATCCTCATCTTCAGGTTGGGCATCTTCAGATTTCTTGGATTCTTGTTCTTCTTTCTTCCTTTCTTCTTCATCTAATGCTTCCTTCATTTTCTTCTCGCCCTCCTAAAGTTACAATTTATACAGTTATAACATTTTAAAATTACATTCAACACTAGGTAATTGATATAATAAAAATGAACTTACGTATCTAGATTTCCAGATGGCATTGGCCTTTTCTTTAGCCAATTCAATGTCATCAGTGATCAGAACGTTATTGAAAATAGTACCAGATTTGACTTGCCATAAGTCAAAACCAAGAGCACAAATTTCTTTTCTTGAGTATAGTTTATTGTCTGGTTTGTATTCTGGATTGTCAATTTCTGGATGTACCCATACTCCCTATAAATATCCATGTAAATAATTAATACATAGAAATGCAATTCAATTTGAAATATTTTTAACAATAGATTAAATTTAATTTATACATAAACTTCATTGAATATAATTAATACCTTGTAATTAGGATTATCAATCTGTTTTGGTTTCCATTCACCCTTATAATCTGGATTATCAATCATTGCTGGTTCCCATTCACCATCCATTTCATCGTCCCAATCTTCTGGCTTAGTAGCAGCTGGGTCAGGAATATGTTCAGGCTTCTCCCAGTCTTCTGGTTTCTCATCATTAGGGTCATCAATAGTTGCTCTCTCGTCCCAATCTTCAGGTTTCTTAGCTTCAGGATCCTTGATTTTCTTGGGTGGCAAAAAGTCCCAATCGGCTTCCAACTCACCAGACTCTACCTTCTCGTTGTCAATCAATACTTCATAAGTATTATCAGGCTTAACAATTAGTGTGTATACATGGGTATAGACATCATCACGACAACGAATATCTTTATTGATCAACAGGTTCTTTCCATTGTAGCTGAAGATAACATGCACTTTCTTTGTACCTGGGCCACAGATATCAGGTCCTAGAAATAAATAAAACTTTTAATACAAAAATTCAGGGTTATTATATTATAATTGTTATATTAAATACATTATCATTATTTAAATGTATAAACCTATACAAAACACGAACTGTTAATAAATTACATTTAGGGTGGTCCAACCTTATATAAGCAAGAAAATTATTTTAGAATTTTACATACAGCACAATTTTATTCTATTAAGATATGCAAATTAATAATTCTGTAAAAATGTAGACTTCATATTTCAACCTTTTCATATGCCTAATATTAGAAAAACTAAAACATTTACAAAAAATGCAGGAATATAAATGATAGAAAAAATATTTTCTTCAAAGTTTATTATTATAAAAATTCTCAAAAATTCATTATTTTACATAAAAACGAACAAATACAAAATATTTTAGAAATTTGGTAAAAAAAATTTTTTTTAATAATTAAAAATATTTGACAAATTGTTGAAGATACAATAAAATATTTTAAACAAAATAAATTTAATATGTAATTATATAAAAATAATATTTTAAGCAAAAATTGCACTGGATCAATCAATTTTTTACTTAAAGCTTGATATATCACGCAGTACTGTACTTTTATTACTTTTATGTATTTTTATATTACCGTACTTAGTTTCATACTGTCAATAGTAAAATGACAAATTGTTATTGTAACAGTATAATTAATTTTACTAGATAACATTGTGTATTATGTTAGTATATAATCTACCCTCAACCACTGGTAAATTTTATTTTTAAATTAAAATTAAAATCTTAAAGCATTATTTAAGAATTAATATCTTGATTCTAATAACGATATAATTTTCACTAATCATGTCAGTTCATTAAAATTGAATTGGAATATTTTTGACTTGCAACATCATAATTAAGAAGTTGTTTTTTATGAGACTAAAATATCCATTATGTCCGGTCCAGATATACCAATTTTCAAAAGAATTGGAAGATATTACATATAATATTTTGGTTTTCGCTGAAAATAAAATCAAAGAAAATTTTCTGTGTAATGATTACAGAGAATTTTTGGAACTAATTATTATTTTTATGGAAGGTACTGCTTTAAATAGTATAAAGTTTCGTCAGCCTGGTGCATATCATCTGAGATGGATGGTGAAAACAATTTATTGTTTAAAAATAGTATGTTTTAGAAAATTGGTGTCCTATAAAGATATGAATTTGAAAAATTACAGATGTAGCTATAAAGAAATTTTGTAACCATTTATGATGCCCAAATGAAGAATGTGTTGTTTTCAATATTTGATTAGAGAATTTCTATCGAAGACAAACGAAAAATAGTAAAAATTATAATACAAAAAAATTATAACAAAGAGTTTTAGAAGTTCCAAAAAGAATAATTATGAAACTAAAACAAATTCCAGAGTTTATTATGCGTGAAATTCCTATTGAATTATTCACAAGGAATTCACAGTTTTTTTCCTGCTTCAAAATTTCCTCAGAATTTATAAAAATAGATCCAGTTAAATGGAAAAATAATACAGAATACAATAATACTCTAAGTATAGTTTCGTCAATAAAAATAGTAAATTACAGTGCGGAAGCACTAAATTTAATTTAATTTTTCAGATTATAAAAGATTACAGAAATAATCATACTGGACACCGCAGAGAAGTTTTAACTAAAAATCTCAAATAATGTAGAATTAGTATACAAAATATTTTGATGTATAAACAATTAAATAAATACGTTTTCTGTAATTTTAAAATTATGATATAAAAATTTATGATGAAACTAAAATGTCTGATTACATAATCGCAAAATATACGAAAACCTGATTTCACAAAATTAAATATTAATTTTAATATTTTTAAAATAAAATATAATTTTAAACAAATTTTTTTCCCTCTATTTTTCTGCAAATAAAACATTTTTCTTTTGAATTAATAAAAATTACCCTATTTGGCCATTTTTCAACCCTCATGCAGCACATCAAGAGGTTCATTAGTTAAGCTCAAATTTTTACAAAATCATTATTCTACAATCTCTAACAAAATGAGAGTATACAGGAGGTTAAGTCTTAAGTTCAAATTTTTGGACCCCCTAATATATATATATATATTTGAATTAATAATAATTTACCTATATAATTTATATACTTTGTAAAATATTTGCAATATAACAAAATGGTTAATATTATAAATAAAATGATTGGAGCATATTAATTAAAAATGAATCATTAACAATAAGTTGCAAAATGTTATTAAATAATAACAGGATGTAAAAGATATTAGTTTAAATAAACATATTCAATAATATTGAATGTTAAATATTAAACATGTACGTAAATTATTAATATTGAATACTAAAATACTTGTATTTAGCCATTTTTTTTTTTATATAATTTTTAATTTAACCATGTTATGTATCCAACTATTTACATTTTACATAAGCTTTATATTCTTTAGTACAGCTATATTATGAGAGTAGGTACCTATCTAATTTTATAAATAACAGATTAACAGATTAATGCACAAATACATCCATTTTTAAATTTTCTTATATGAAATATAAGTTTTAAATGATACCTAATGGAAATTTTAAAAAACAGGTAGGTACTGTTTACACTTACTCTAAATAAACAGCATGGCCACTATAATAAATATGAAAAGGTACATAATTACAAATTACAATTAATATACAATAATTACTAATGACTTAAGAAATGTATATTAATTTTAATGATATTAAAATAGTTTTTATCAGGGTTTTTAAATTATACTAATTATATAATACAAATTCTACTAAATTGTACATACCTATTATTAAAAAATATTAAATGATAATTATATAACTACGTATACTATGTTTTAATATTAACAAGTTTTATAGAAAATATATTTTTTCTTATAAAAGAAAAGGTTGTTTAAATATTATTTGTATATTATATAGCCATTTTTAATAGCTTCTCTCTACCTATAATTTTAAAAAACTAATCAAGCACTTTAATTTAGTCATGCCAAAACTTAAATTTCAAGGTGCTGCCTTTTTTTAGATTTTACTGATTTATAGCTGATTCTCTATAAAATATTCTGTATTGGTTCAGTAGAATTTAAACTTAGGAGAATCTTTTAAACACGCCCATACACATCCTTAGAGAGTTGTAAACCCACCAAACATATTTATCGAAAAAAAGGTAACCAAGTTCTAGGTTAACCGTCATAGATTTAGCACCTTATAAGAATACTTATCAAATCGCCTGATTCGCGGCCAAATACATAAAACTTGTAAAATTTATTTTAAAATTGGCAAAGATGATAATCTAACATATTCGTATATGCTCTCAAAATTTAGCACATACGTTATGGTAATTATCATATTTGTCAATTTAAATTTAAAAATAAATCCTAAAAGTTTTAAGTATTAGATATGTATTTTTATAAGGTGCTAAATCTGCTACGGGTAACTTCAGTTGCCTTTTTTTCCGGGTAAATATATATCGGGTGGGTTTACAACACTATAAGTAGGTGTATGGGTGTGTTTAAAAGATTTTCACAAAGTTTAAACTCTATTAGACTACTACAGGATATTTTATAGCTAATCAGCTATAAATCAGTAAATTAGACAAGTCCCAATTTTAATAATAAACTAAAATGAAATATTATAGTACCTATCAAGTACAGTTACCACCCAAATAACATCCATCATTAAAAACTACTTGACACAACAATAGTTTGTGATCAAGCAGAAAAACTAATTTTGGAAAGAATTACTAATAAACACCAGTTTGCGCCGCCGTGCCAAATTATCTGGCAGCGACTATACCTACTTCAAATACCAAAAATTATATTTTACAAAAATCTGGAAAAGAATGGAACCTAGGTACATGCAAATATATAAACAACTAATGTTTATCTAAATTTAATGATAATAACAATAAAAATGTGAATTTACCAAACATAATTTCGTACGGGGTTTCACCGTGCATTTTCTTCGATTCCAATTCACAGTTGAACAGCTTAACGTAACCACCACCGCAATCAATGTTCTGCTCGTGTTTGACCGTGTACTGAATGACGAGATCTTTGCCTTCGTTGCTGAACGGCGGGAATTTCTTGGACAATGCGTAGAATCGAGCGTCCTGCGATGTCTGTATACCTTTGTCGGCTTCAGCATCATTGTAGAAAGCACCAGAGCTGTGGACAAACTTACCAAACTCTTTGCCGGGATGTTCGGAGTATGTCCATTCATCTTCCCATGTATCTGCGAAAAAATAATAATATAATAATAATAATTCAAACATTATTTTAGTCGTCACATCATCATGGTCGTTTAAACGGTACCTAGATATATTGTTATTTTTTGACGTTAGTAGATAATATTTTAGTCCGTCGGATTCCACGCGAATACATAAATATGGTCACTTGGTACTTACTGTCGGGGAAGTTCTCTTCGAAGTAGATTTCCGCGTTGACGGCCAGGGCGGTAGCCAGACAGAACAGTGCGCAAAGCGCCAATTTCGACGGGGCTCTCATATTGTTCGACGATTTAATACTGAAATAGGTAACAACAATTATAACTCTAAACAAAAAGTGGACCGCGGACGAAAACAAACGTCAAAGGACGATTACGAATAATAGAGACGCGAAAAGCGTAAGAAAAAAAAAACTACACCACCTATGGACGTATAGATTCAAGTAGCAAAATCGGAATAAAGTGGATACGCGGACACTAGTGAATGGTGACGACGACGGCAGCCGGAATTATCGCGTTTTGGATTTTTGAAGTCAAGACAGATGGACAACGGCGATTGGCCCGGCCGTTCAGCCAACCGACGCACAACACGCTGTTACGGCCGGCCGTCGCACATAACCTACAAAAATACGATACGATCGCTCACGGAGAATGTAGCCGCCAACGACGACAAATGGCGCCAAAATTCAAACTCTATCGAGTTCGTTTTCAAAACATATCATGTCAATACTGATTATTCAAAATTTTTTTTATGGATACTACCCCACTTGTCATCATCACTCATATAATCGTCATATCACCAATGAATTTTATAACGTTTACAGCATCGAAAAGAGATTATCCAGGTTCCAGTTTACTGCAGATTATCCAAAAACATAATCCACTGAATCAAGTATAGATACAAAAGCGTAATTTTGAGAATAAGTTTTAAAAAAATGTAGACACTTTTATTCTAAACTCTTCACACTATATACAAATAATTTTATTAACGATGGCGCGGACACGATTGCATATTGGCTTGGATACACACATTGTATAGGTACCTATATACAGGGGTATTATATCAAAATATGCCATCTGCAGAAGTCCAATAAAAATAAAAAACATAAAATTAAGGTGATCGAAATTTTAAAATTGGTTTTGGAATTTTCAATCGTTATTATTAGTGCTGTGCATTTATAATGAACTTGAAAACCTAAATAAAATGCATTTATAAAATTCCAAAAAATACAATTTAATATACATTTAAATCCCGAAAAATGCACTAAAAAATCAAACGTCAAAAAAATATTAACAAGACTAATTATATAAGATTAATTTAATCTTAAATTAAAAATATATTATATATATATATATATATATATATATTTATCTAGATGATAAAAAATATAAAAACAATCTGTACTTATTCATAAAACATGAGTAAAATAATTTTAAAAGACGAACATATTATGAAAATAAATAAACATCAGAAAATGCAATGCTATAAAGGAGGGAAAATAACTGAAAAGTAAAAAAATTAACTAAAACTCGAGTATCGAAAAAAGTTATAAATTGCATAATTTTATATACATATATAATTCGAACTTTGTAGATTAAGAAAGATACCTATATACCTATCTAACAACAAGTGAAAAAAATGCATTAGCTACAAATGCCTTATATATATTATAGTTATCAATTATCATATATCATATTATAAAATATTAATTTGAGTTTTTAACAAAATTTTATCCTGCCATAATATATAGCATAAAACTATGGATTATTTAACTTTTAAGGTGATTAATTTATAAGTAGGAATCTCTAAAGAAATTTATGATTTTGAAAATTTGTTGAGAATAATTATATATAATAATTGATAGGTATTACCGTATTTATAATATAGAACATTGTTATGCAAAATAAACTAGTACTTATATAAATAGGTATTGGTTTTAAGATGATCTGGTCTGTATGCATTTTTTTTGAGTAGGTATATAGGTATAGAATGAGTCCAACAGGAGTTATCTGGAGTACAGATCTTTTTTGATAGAAAATGTATTCTATTCAGTACTTTGAAAAGGTAATTTTTCGATTTTCCAGTAATTTTTTATGCGCAAAGAAAAACTACCTTTTATTAACAGAAATATTTAGGTACCTACCTTGGTACTAATTATTATTATTATATTATTTTTTAATAATAATATACTTACCCAACTTCACTCAGAATCGTCTTTCGAATGCCATGATTTTTTCTTTGCTTTGAAAGTAAAAGTAGTAATAATATAATACTACACTATCCTGCCCGCGAACTAGACATGAAAAAAGGAACTTCTGTTTGTAAAGATCGGAGCACTCCTTCTGGTAGTAAATTTGTTTACAGAAAAATAAAAAATAAACATTGTAAAACCACTATAGCTCCCTCGCTATACGCTCAGAATCTAAAATTTTAAAGATAGATAAACTAATAAATATTAGGTAAGTACCTATTATAGTTTAATTTAAAATAATTTTAGGCGCATACCGACTGTTCTAGAAACTAGAAATATAGACGATAATACATTAATGTAAATGGTAATAATTAATATAATACCAAACATTTTATACATTAGATAATTGTATACCTACTTTCTTGATAGACATATTTTATTTCAAAATTGATCAATCACGAAAATCACAATAAAAATAATATACCTATTATAGGTATTATCTACATGTATATTTAACAAAATATTTTCGAGTCATTTATCCGTTTTAATTTATAAAATTGCAATATGCATGCATATAAATGCCTATTATTTTTAACCTTTAATTTGTATTTCTGTGATTTATTTATATGGAATGTAGTATCATATTATATTAATTTTTTTGAATTCGTTATAAACAATATTAAAGCACATAATGACATAAATAGTTAAATTGTATACATGTTAAGTATGTTTTATAGTTTTAAATTACGCGCAAATATTGTTCATAATATATAATGTGTAAAAAATACACGTAGCTGTATATTTATTAATATATAATATATAATAAATTAATATATTTGTTATATAGGTACTGCTGTACTGGTATATGCTGTATACATGTATGTATAGGTAATACCTAAGTATAGTAGGTAGGTAAGGTACCTATGTAATCATTATATATAGGTATGTATTTTAGTATTAATACTATAATATATACCTATACAGCTAGTACCTATAATATATATATATATGTGTGTGTGTGTGTAATGTGTTTCATTCGCGATTAAAAATGTAATCATGGTTTCTTTCAACAAATTATATTTATTACCTATATCATATAATGGGTATTTAAAGTATTTGTTATAATCACAAATTCATTAAAATTAAAATGAATTTGTTTTCAGTAATAATAATTAATATAGGTAGGTATAATAGGTACCTATAACCATAGGCGGCACTTGGTAAAAACTAATGAGGGTGCAAAAATTCTCATGATTCATAAACCTGTGGAAGGTTTTGCCTACCATACCCCCTTAAAATATCTAATAAATATTTTATCACTATTACCAACATATAGGTAAATAAAAATAATAAACAAAATTGTATTATATTTTATATAATTCTTTATTTTAATAACATAATATACCTATCGCAGTTATTACTTTACCTATATATTTTTATAATAATAATAATAATAAAAAAAAAAATTAACGGTCTGTAGTTTTTTAACTACTGCATTAAATTTGTGAATTACCTCTTCAAAATCAATCGAATATTCTTTATGTACAATACTGCTGAACTGCTTAATATTTCTCGGCTCATATAGTAACTCTCAAATATGTTTTTAATCTACGTAGAGCAGAAAAACTGCGTTCACAAGAATGCAGTATTTATTGTTGGTACTGTTAAATAAATGTTTAAAATATTTGTATAATTTGGAAAAAAAGTCTATATATCTCTAGATTTAACATGATTAATCCTTTTTATGATTGATCTGCATTCATGATTTATAAATAATCTATTTAATATTTTTATTTCACTTTATAAATCATTCCATTATATATATATATATATATATATATATATATTGCAAACTTCTTTTATTGATTTATTACTATAGGATTATCAATAAAACATCGATCATAGAATTCAATAAATGTAAATCATTTTCTTTGAATTTACTATTCATGCACATTATTATTGTGTCTAAAATACTAAAAAATACATTTATTTGATAATGATCTTTAACATACCGTATTGATTGTTTTTGGCCTCCGCCTAATTTTAATGGCACAGATATTTTTCGTGGTAGTTTAGCCTCACAAAAATCATTATTTTCTGAAATAATAGTAGCTTTTCCCTATACTTTCTGAAAATTGATTTCTGTCCTTAACTCTTCAAAACTGCTTATATCTAGTTTCTTTAACCATTTGACTAACTAACCCATAATTTAACGTTGAAGATTGTAAATATTTGGATAGGATATTTGTTTTTAATAATGCATTTTCTAATACAAATTCAAATGTTTGTATGCATTTCAATAAAGCTAATGGGTAAAATAATAAAAAAAATAATGGGAAATTAAAAATAATAACATTTCAAGGAATAATAAGTAAAGCAATAAAGTGGTTTATTAATTATTATCAGTAGAATTTGGCATTTTGTCCAATAATTCTTATATTAAATGTTATTTTTAACAGCACACTATATGAAAATTCGAAATGCATTTATTATACATTTCGTACAACATATCGCACACTACTTTTAGTGCTTTAAAATACACTATATTTACGAGTTTGCTATATAGTAATACATAATAGATGATTTACTTAAATATTTTTGTCTGTTATCTGTGGGTGCAAAATGAAACTTCTGCCCCTTCAAAAGAATCTTCGTGAGTGCAATTGCACCCTCATGCCTCCTCCCCCCCCCATATGTCGCCTATGCCTATATAACTATAATAACATACCTTATATATAGGTAGGTACCTACATAAAAACTGGTAGATACCTACCTAATAGATAATAATTATTAAAATTGTTATACTATTTATTTATATGAATACCAATTTAATGTTTGCATTAAATTATATAAAATATTAAAATAAAATGCTGGTCATTTACATATCATTTGACATGGAAAGTACCTATAGGTGTAGGTACTTATCATTGATTATATAATCAATGGTACTTACACACAATTTGATTTACAAATATAGTTATTTATAATAAAATCAACTAGTAACTACATTATAATTAAATCATATTCAATCATTGGTATTTGCAGGTATCTATATATAACTGTATACCGTATAGATAGAGCTGTCCCGAAGAAATATTTATGGGAGACGGGATGTCTCCTAAAAAAGTGAATAAGCAAAAAAAAAAGTCATCAAATATTATTTTTGTAACAACTATATATAAAATCAAAGTATATTAAATATATCAATACAATAATTAAAACAATTGAAATTACAGAAACAAACATAGAATAAATAGGTATTAAATAATTAATAACTAAGAACATTTGTAAGTGGTAACATGTACTTACCTAAATATGGTAGCTACCTATATGGTCATATTTTTTTTATGTTTACAGGCCATATAGACCTTATGCTGCTACTACCAAAATTCTTCAACGATCTGTATTGACTATTTGTCTGTTTCTTCCAAACTTCCGTTTCATTTATCTGATTTAAATCTCTCTCATTTACTCATTCCAACCAACGTTGTCCTGGTCATCCTCTGGGACGTGTCCTATTTGGCTTATAAATTATAAGCACTAAAGTTCCATTAAACTTTCCTTAGCTCGCTAAATATGCCCTACCCATTCCAATATTTATGATATAAAGCATTTTTGGATATTCGTTCCATTGAAGATTCTCTCATTATATATATATTTGTTCTCCTTTCGTATACTGCCCTGTTTCCATATTACATATGGGTACACGCATATATATTCTTTTAAGACTCTTTCAAAAGTTAGTATAACTTTGTCTCGTCATCTTTAGTCGCGAACCACGTTTCACAGCAGTATCTACATCACTATGAGATGTAATCCGTAGATAGGTGCATCCCCTAAAATATTCTGATTTTCGTACTGCACATTTAATCCATTTTTTCTTTCAATGCCCTTTTTTATTTTCATCGTCAACATTATAATGTATAAAAATGTAGAATTGCCTATTTTTATTAACACAATTACTAATTTCGTATTACACAGTACAAATTGAACTACACAAAGTGTGTCGTACTACATACAATTTTAGGCGCTGGATAGGTGACCTATAGTTGTATAATAGTTGCGTAAAGCTTCCTTTTAGTTTCTTTGGAGAGAAACTTACAACTAAATATTTTGGTCATTGCATAATATCTACGATTTTCCGCATCCAATTATCTCAATATTTTACTTCGTTGTGCGTGTCATTCTTATTATTCAAATTAACACCCTAGTAGGTACTTGAAGTTTTCTACTTATTCAAAAGTGTATTGCCCAATACAGTAATATTTTGCATAATCCTCAAACATCTACTCGTGATCATATATTTCGTTTTGCTCTCGTTTTCTATTCTCTTACTAAATCTAATTAATTTCTTTGTATTTTCTTCTACTTCGTTTTGGGAGACTCCTGCAAGAATAATATATTAATATATAATAATTATTCTTTATCGATGATGTTATACATACTTATTTTAAGTTAGTAAATAACATAGGTATATAAGTCTAAAGTCTTTATCAAACTCATAATACTTTTCCTGTAAACATGGTCATTATAGTGGATCTTTTTTTTGTGTAATCATATTGATATTTTCCTACAATACCAATAACACTCCGTAAAATAGTTATTGACAATACCTACCTCATGTCTTTATACATAAGATACCTATAGGTACGCTATATGGTCATATACCTAATAGAGTAAAATATTTTCTGTGGGTGGTTAAATGATCTCATTCAAACTATAGTAGGTACCTATAGGTATTTAATTTGAGATATTGTAAAGTTATTATTCTATTGGCTAATAATTTAATGCACGAGTTTAACAGGACTTTATGGTATGTTCCATTGACTGGAATCAGTGGCAAATTTTATATTTTGTCTAATATGCTCTAGAAATATTATTTTAGCAATTTTTAAAAAAATTCTAGAAAAATGAAAATTTAATCATTTATATGCATTTTAAAAATAAATAATAGTTGGTCCCATTACAATATAATTTTTTATTGGTTGTGTTTTATGAGTTTATAAAATTGTATTGAAAATATTACGTTTGCATTTCTCATTTATTACAACTTAAAAACATTATAGAAAGATTAAACAAATAAATATAAATAGCCAAATAGGTATACCTATTATTCTTTATTATATAGTATAATTAGCGAATCATTCTTTATTTATTATTAGGTACTAGGTACCTAACTATTATATATTTTATTTTTAAAATAGAGTTTCTATTTTAGGTATTTACTTCCCTAAACTTTGTTACAGCTTTTGTTTTATTTTATTAGATATTTTAATTATAATTTTATTTATAATAAAATAAGCATAGGTACACCTAATTAAAATAAAAGTTAAAATACGTTTATTTGAAAAAAATCCAAATTTCAAACAATAAAAATTTGATAGGCGCATATTGTCTGAAAACACAGCGATATCTATAATATATAGATATTAGCTGTGCCTGAAAATAATATAAAATATTTACCTGATAAATATTTAATAAATATACGTAGTACATAATATATTATAAAAGTATATTGTTTTTTATTTACATAATATAACAGGTGGTAAAATACTAAAATATAACAAATGCATATACCTATTAGTTATATTTTAGTAGCTATTATATAATATTATATTAGCTATATAGGTAGCTAATTTCAAATTAATAAATCAATTTAATTGACTGTATATTGTTGAATTTATATTGTACGCAGATCGAGCAAAAAATGCAATTTTAAAAAGAGTAGGTACCTATATAATTTGGCAAAATAATATTATATAGGTATATATTATATACCTACCTACTTACTAGATTATATATATTATAGGTATATTTATATAATAGGCTAGTCTATATTAGATACCTATACCTACCTACATTTTTCAGATAAATCACGAATGATTTTAAATAAGAAGTGGAAGCACTTGGTTCGTACTTCGTCGGATAGAATAATGATGGTGTACATATTGAATTTACGAAGCTTCGGTATAGGTATATACTTGTCTACGTTCGGTCTTACTCATAATGTATTATTCAGAATATTTTAACATCATGGGCCAAAACACATATTGTTTCTTATCATTAATACTGGAGGTCCAAATTGCTGACTATAATTACCTACCTACCTACCACAGAATTTACCTATATTTTAATATTAAATTAAACTGTTTTCTTGAATGCGTGAATAGCAATCACTAAATGTATAATTAAATTACTAGGTATCTATCTATTGAATTTGTTATATGACAATAAAATTAGAAATTGTAAGAATACGTACTATTATAATAAATAATTGTAATTTTACTCATAAACGTATAATATATTACATGATTGATGATAAACTATTTTGTTTATTATTGCCTATTGGTAATATAATGTATATGTATATACTAACATATGTAAAACAAAGTTTCAAAACAGCTCAAAAAATAAAGAAAGGAAAAGAGAATTAAGTCATAAAATGTGCATTCCCAACCACCACCATTGAGCCACGAAGGGTTTTTTTTTTTTTTTTTAATCAAGAATTAAAAAAAAAATATATATAATAAAATCACCAATTCACCGATATTTTTGCTTTGAAAAATAAATATATTTTAAAAATAAAAGTGCAAAACTTAGAAAACTAGATGAGTTCCTTTATTATTTACATAATATATAGGTACAGTGGGGCAGTCAAACGCCCGTTTTTTAGGTAGCTGTGGCCTGTGACGAGTAAGGTATAAGTGAACATGTTTATAAAACAATGGTTGCGTTATTTACCAGAATTGATTTTCAAAAATCGAACTCATGTACCTACTAAACATTTCTTACAATAAATTTCTTTTTCTTTTTTTGAGCTAGGTAGGTATCTAAAAAGCGAGGGTTTGACTGTCCCATCCATTATAATCAATAGTAAGTACCTATAATAATGGTCAATTATACATTCAGTATGCACAATAGTCAATATAGTATATATTAATCCCACCTTTTTTTTTTAATCAGAATATGGCTGAAAAAATCAAAAGAGCGCCTAATTAATCTAGTACATTCTACAAATTTTCCATTATTATTGGTAAAGTTTTTCTTTATATTATGTTATATATCAATCTATAAGTATGCATAGAAAAATTATTGAGAAAATTTAAATATATAGGTATGACTTCTTTAAATATTAGGTAGTATATATATTGTACCATTTAAATGCAATTCCTTATAAAGTATCTGTACTCGAAAATTTATTTTATAGGTACTCAAAAATGTGTGTATATCTATTATATCTATAGATTATAGATAAGTACCTACACAAAAAAAAAAAAAAACCATTTAAAATTGCATATTGAAACGACGATTACCTACATAGTATCTAAACTTATAAGTACGTCTACTATAATATAATAATATATAGGTTTGAGGAAATCAATGATTGAACTCGACATTTTAATAACGAAACTAGTTGAACTTTTTAAAGATATTATCGGAAAATCAATAGGATGTTTTCAGTGTTTATTTAAGTTGTAGGTATATAATTTATATATTGTTTATTTAAAAAATCAATATATGTATGTATATATATATATACCTGGTATTTATTATATACTATTATAGTACCTATATACTATTTATAATCATATACAATAATAATATATATATATATAAAATATATAATAATCATATATAATGGTATATATTAATATAAACCATTACAGTATAAAGTATTATGTATAATGTATACTCGCATAGGCGGCATTTGGGGAGGGCATAAGGGTGCAATTGCACCCACGAGGATTATTTTGAGGGGGCAGAAGTATCATTTTGCATCCACAGACAACAGACAAAAATAATTAAGTAAATCATCTATTATGTGTATATAACAAACTCGTACCCCAGAAGACATCCAAAAAGGCACAAGCCAAGGAATTAACGTGGCCCGCATCTGGGCCGAAACAATATAAATCCACCAATAACGCCCTAAACTACTCAACAATATTACCATATCATATTAAACATTATATTCTATTTTATTTTATTTGTGTTAGGTACTTAGTGTAATACTATTTTACCTTATTTATTAATATGTAATGTTTATTTAATGTTATTTTTTATTTTATTTGTTTTATTTATGTTATACTAATATACTATCATTATTATTATTACTGTTATACTATGCGCCTGACACGAATAAAAAAAAACAAACTCGTAAATACCTAGTGTATTTTAGAGCACTAAGTGTGCACTATGCTGCACGAAATGTATAATAAATGCATTTCGAATTTTCATAGTGTGTTGTTAAAAATAACATTTAATATAAGAATTATTGGACAAAATGCCAAATTTTACCTATAATAATTGATAAACCACTTTAATACCATAGAATTCTATAATGTTAATACTTTACTTATTATTCCTTGAAATATATATCGTATGTAGTAGGTTTATGAATCATGAGAATTTTTGCATCCTCATTAGTTTTTACCAAGTGCCGCCTATGATTATATCGATCTTCGCTCAGAATCCAATCGAGTATCTTGTCCGATAAGCGAAGTGCATACACTCCTATAATGACATCCGTCAAGCGAAGTACTTACTTCTATTTTCTACCGACTATAGTCTTTTAAAAAATATATCAAATCATATTTACGTTGAAAAAATTTCGGGAGGTCCGGACCGCATGGACTCCAAACAGATATACGCCTTTGGGTTATAATATAATTTTTGTGTGCCTATATACCTGTGTATTTTTTTTTTTTTTAAACACGTTTATATTTAATTGTGAAATTGAATTTTTTACACGTTTATGAAATAACGATCGAAAAGTATTGAAATTAAAACAACCGAATTTCTACATTAAAATCGCTATATCACTATCAATAATTGTAACTGTTATTTTAAAACCTTCGTTTTGCTACAAGCCAAATTATCAATTCCATATACTTGTATAACTAAAGTAGTTCATTAAATTAGAAGTTAATATTAAAAACAATTCAATAGAATTATCAATAATTAACATGACTTGATTTCATTTTTAAACTGTCGATGTCCAACCTTGAATTCGCATGTACCTAAACCTAACCTACTTATATAATATATGGATGATATTGCTTCCGCGGTTCCGATTACCCGTCTGTAATCGTTCGTCGACGTGCGCCTGTGGTTTTCTCTCCTATAACGGAAAGCAATTTAATAAAAATTTAAACAGCGTACTGATTGTGCCGAAAATTGGCCCCTCCCTTTTGAAAAAAAAAATAAAAAATTTTATATATTTTTTTTTTACATTTTTGTTTCCATATTATTTAATACCATAATGTACCAACATTATATATTACATATTATATTCTATACGGTGTGTAAATCGCTGCACGCACAGCTGCTTGTCCGTATATTGTTTTAATCGTGATTGTCGCAAGTATATAATATAATATAATAGTAATATAATATTATGGCGTGCGTATGACCACAAGTGACGCGGAAAACATATTTATTATAGGTATGAGAGATCTATAGAACGGACATGAAATATATTTGAAAAAGTGTACGTTCTCCGGCGGTATACCGTAGTTCGTGTTGCCCCTTGCGGCCACTTTCACCGGGTGTCCTTTTTATCCGTTCGTATAATATATAGTAGGTATCATCTCTTATTTTCATTTCTATTTTTCTCTTCTGTAGGTATGCGTATAATACGTACGTCGTGAAAGCGCATCGTCTTAAGATGACCCCGACCGCTGCAAGTTCCAATATCCTTGAAATTATGTAAATATCGTATACATATTTACATATACCTATATAGTATAACAATATAATAATAGGATTTCCATAAATTATAGTGAGAAAATCAAATTTTCGGATGTAAGACGCACGAAACGTTTATTTTTCCAATACATAATATTATATAATGTGCAGCTACACGTATATAGGTATGTACCTATATATATGTGGACAATACGGTGTTGTATAATACATGAGTATGGGATATTTTTGAATGTATCGATAGGTGTACCCTAAAAGCAGTGGCGTAATTAGGGCTAGGTCAGGGGGGGGGATAAACAATTTTTCATAATAATAAAATACATAATTTGTTTTTAAGTAAATATAATAATTGATATTTATTAGTGTTTACAATAAAAGGTCGACTTTTCTTGGTTTCAGAGCCAT